>RJWT010046675.1:0-11421 GCA_004365215.1 Cuniculus paca | reverse complement strand
TGCAGAGCCTTTAGGACTCTCATATGGTGCTGAACAGAATGAGAATTGTAAAGCTGTCGTGGAGAAGAGCACTTCTGCCTGTTATATTTCAAACATATCGCCTGATCAGCACACTTATCGGGCATTTATCTAACAGGAACGGAAGCATATGCCCACATAAAAACATGTATGTGACTCTCTACTACATAATTCATAATGTCCCAAACTGAAAACAACTCAAATATCACTCATTTTTATTGATAAACAGACAGAGGTGCATCCACACAGGGCAGTACTGCTCAACACCCAAATTAATGAACGCACACAGCAGTCAGCATCTCAGAGGATTCACTGTACACTACAGAAACTGTCTCCACAGCCTGCGGAGTCTGTGACTCCATGTACAAGGCAATCTGGATTGCTAGCACTGCCAGGTCAGAGAAAACCTCAGGGGTGGTTAGAGATCAGAGGTAAAGAGCAAGGTTGTTTTGGAAGGGCCAGCATACAGCAGTATTTTGGGATGAAGGTAATTTCCAGTATTTACAAATGATACTCCAAAATACAGTTAATTTTATAGTATACAAATTTTAAGAAATTTAAATCATAAAAAGGGAAAAGTTTATCAGTAGTTTCCCCCAGTGGTAATATTTTGGGTTTTATTTCTTCGTTCTGATTTTTTTTTTTTTAGTTTAAAGCTCTTAAATCACATTCATGACATTTATTCTTTGAAAACTATGTTATTAAAAATGTGGGTATAAAAATTAAAAGGAGAGCAATCGGGATTAGAGAAGTGACAAACCTACATTTTAATAGTTCTATACATAGACAAGCAAAGTTCAACCTACTATAGCTTACATAGAGAATCAAAAGGGAACTCTTGATAAACGTAAAATTTAGGGAGATTAACATGTTGTCTAGACACACAACATTCAAAAACAAAAAGTACTTCTACATAACAAAAACTACTAATTAGAATATATAATGAAAGTTCCACTTAGGAAAGTTATAGTATCTGTAGGAATACAGTAAATAGTGAAAACAATTACAGGGAAACCTAACAATCATGACTGAAAGCAATTAAAGGAGATGGCTACATGGAGAGGTACATGAGTAAGTACAGACTTGAAGATACATTTGAAGATACAAAAATGTCAGTTGTTTCCAAATAAGTAAATTTGATGTAACTAACATAAATCACATGGTTTCTTTAAATTTCAATGGACCTATAACCTCTATGGAGGACTCAAAGGGAAAGGAAGGACCAAGAGAGTTTTAAGGAGGCAGCACATGGCCCTGGCCTCTAGACATGCAATGACCCCCTTCCGACTTTGTGATGCTGACGAAGGGCCAGAGGGACAGACTCACTCATGGGAGAACAGAAGCCCAGGCACATGATCGTGTACACAGAGTACAAAGCAGTCAGCAGGTGAGACGTGGGCTATCTGCAGATGGGGCAGAGCTAATCAGTGTTCTGAACATTCAATAGGAAACATGAAGAAATGGTTTCCTAGCTTCCAGTTGGAAGGATTCCTTAGAAAGGCTCCAAAAGGAACACTCTGTAGAGAAAGCAATAGATCGTTTTTGACATATTAAAATAAAAACTTACACAAAATAGTAAATACAGTGAAAAGAAAAGACAGGCAGGGAAAAGATTAGTTATAAATATAGCAGAAAAGGATTGACATCAAATATGTACATGTATAAGCCTAATAAATAATCTTTTAAAACAATAAATGGTAAAAGGATATGAATGGGCAACTTAAATAGGAAATAAATGGGGGTAAATGTTCAACCTGCACCAGTGGTCTGGGAAATACAAACTAGAATCATAGTGGAATATAGTTTCTAACCCATAAATCTGGTTAAAAAACAAAAACAAAAACATGGTGTTGGGAAATAAAAATAGCAGTGAATCTAGAGATATATGGCCAATGGGAAGACAAGCCTGCATGTAGTCCACAACTGCCTCTGGAGGGTATAACTAAATCTATGGCTTCCACAGTCCTCTCACCCAGACTTGTGTGGAAAATCCATTTTATATCACCCACCAATACACAAAACACATACGTGCACATGGTCTATATGTTTGTGTGTGTACGCATTCCCATGAAGAATATTTCTCCTTACCTCATGTGGTACACTGTGAGCTTTTATTTGTCATACCATCTTTCTGTATAGTAATCTTCGAGACTTACCATTTGAGAAACAATCTGCTTCCAAGGCTCTTATCACATGTATTAGAAGACATATACAAGAATATTCACCATAATTTTCTTTATAATAAAAATCAAGGTTATCCCATATACACGTGTATATGTGGGTATATATGAATATATTCAAATAAACATATATATACACACACATATATATTTGTAGTGAAAGTTTCTGACATGCAGTGAAAGTTTTAAAAACACATGCAGGAGTGTTAAATGCTAAAGTTAAGGACCAGACACTCTGGAGTGGGGGCAGGGAAAGAAGAAACACACAAAATCTTCAAACGCATATCTAAACAGTTGCAGTTTACAAAAAAAAAATGTGGGAAACATGACAAAATGCTCACAGCGCGCAGAGTGTATCTTTCTGCACACTTTATAAGCGTTATGGCTGAGAAAGTAGCATGAATTCAAATGAGCTCAGTTGGGAATGGAAGGGAAGGGATGCATGCAGTAGTGAGTAAAACAACTACCACAGAACCAACCAGGTCAGGCTTTGCTTTGCCCCTGCCTGGCTCGTGTCTGGAAAGCTTGAGGCATGGGTGCTCCTGTATCCCAGCACCTCGCCATCTGTCCCTTCTCCTTTCCTCCTCAGGATGGTCCCAAGGGATGGAGATTGTCTTGGAGCTCCTGCAGGGGGTGGCATGCAAACTCTGGCCTGCCTGGTAACTAAACAGGTATTTCAGCTACGGCACTGCCTCCGCCTCCACCAGAGCAGCATGGATGTGAGACTAGGTGCTGACTAAGTGGTGGAGTGCACAAGCACTTCCTAAAATACAAAAAAGCCATGGCTTCATCCTACAAAGCTCATGTTCCTGGGGTCTCAGCAGCTGCCTAGGAAATCCACCTGACAGCTCCGTACAGTGTCTCCTGCCAAGAAGAAGCACTGAAGCAAGGAGGCTCCGAGGCCTGGGCCAGCAGCACAAGGTCCTGAGAGCAGCCAGACTGTGCTGGGTGTGTTTGCTTCAGAACAAACAGGGCTGGTGCCAGGGGACCTGTCTCCCGAGGAGGGTGCTTTGGAAACACTCTGTGCACTGTAACATAAGACGCATTTGTAAGCTACCCTCGTCTTGACAAAACCACAGTTCAAGGGAGCAGTTACCAGCTGGAGGGCACTCTCTCACTGGACCCCAGAGCCCCCACCTTCCCTCACACTCCAACCCCACTGAACCAGCTCTACCCCTGTCTGGCCCTTAGCACACAGGGGCTCTGTCCTTCAGTCTCCATTGGTCCCAGAGTTCAGATGCAGAGCTGGGGCAGCAGAAGGGTCTCTGGCCAGAGTGACTCGGCCTCCCTCTTTCTGCTGGACTCAGCTGGTAAAACACGATGTGGTGGTATCTCTGCTGTTGTGCTCACTCTTCCTGTACACTGCCATGACAGAAAATGAAATAAATGCAGAAAAAAGATGAGGGACATTTTAAAAACTGTAAACCCTACATGCAGGCTCCAGGTACAAGTGACAAGAGCTGTGAGTTCTTGTAAAGGACATCCACAGGGAACGCTAATTCCACCCATCGAGCTCAAGGTTCCTTTCTCTGGGAGCCAAAACCACTTTCCTTAAATACCAAGAAAGGTCTTAGGTCCTGAAACATGGTCTTGTCTCTCAAAAATGTCTCATTTTCTCCATCACTCTCGCCTCCGTCACTAGCCTTTCATTACTTCGTGTATGGTCAGCTCAGGCTGCCGTAACAAAGACCACAGCTGGGTGGCTTGACAGCAGAAGAGTATTCCTCACTGGCCTGGAGGCTGCAAGTCCCAAGTCAAGGCGTGGGCAGGGCTGGTCTCTCCTGAGGCCATGCTCCTTGGCCTGCAGGGGCCACCATCCCCTGGGTCATCACAGTCATCCCTCTGTATCTGTCTGGGTCCCAATTCTTCTTACAAAGACATCAGTCTTGGATTAGTGACCACTGGCACGACCCCATTTTACTCAGCTCCCTCTCTAAAGGTCCTGTCTGTGACCTGGTCCCTCGCAGCACCTGAGAGTGGTGGCATACACTATTGCAGTAGATGAGGATACGCAGACCCCCACTTCCCGTCCCCTGGGCTGCAGTCGCACACAGTCGCAGAAGCCGAGCAAGCTTCATCTCCAAAGTCACGTTCCTACAACCAGAGTCTACATTCTCATTAAGAAAAACTAGGAAAAACTCAAGAAAGGTAGATTTCACTTACCTTTCACAGCTCGGATACAAGCATGAGAGTCTCTTGCAACCTGCCTTCTGCACCATCTACCTCTCAGGCTCCACGCTCTCAGGCTGACATCCACCAGCCTCAGCTCAGACATCATCTTCTTTGGGTCCTATCTTCTGGCCTGGATTACCTTGCATACCACAGCAGATGTATCTGTCTCTCTCAGGAGGCTGCTACCTCTGAGGGTGGAAAATCTCTTGGATTCAACCAGACACTACCAGAACTTGACAGTGCTCTACATAGGAGTAAATGGGTAAAGGAGGCCCGGACTCAATAAAGACTGCATCCAAACTACTTTTGTCCTAAGTATCTGTCAGAGATTAGTTCCAGGACCCTCTGAGGACACCAAAATTGAGATGCTCGTTCCTCATAAAACAAGGTGTTGCATCTGCGTGTAACTCACACACATCTTCCCGTAGAATTAAAATCACAGCTAGATCAAGTGTGACACCTAATTTGATGTAAATGCTATGTAAATAGTTGTTATATTGTATTGCTTAAGACGAGAGAAACTTACGTGCATGTTCAGCACAGACAAGCTTTTCCAAATACTTTCAATCTGTAGTTGGCTGAATCTGCATAGGTATGGAGTGCTCTTTCCTTCCCTGAGTACACATGTCTACCTTTGTAATTTTGTTTCATTCCATCTGCTCAGAGTTTACCTTCTCATCAGTGACTAAGAAAACCTTAATCTTATTCAAATGTTTTCCAACAATCAAGACAGCACCTGGCACACAATGAATTAACTTCTGAGGTTAAAACTTCCTTCATCATTCCCAACTCTTGAAGATCCGACCCCTCCCTGTCAATTACTGCAAAGCTTTAAAATCTATCCTCCCTTCATTCAACATAGTATGTTGAATAGTAGTAGGCTACAGCTACAAAGATGTAGTCTTTTCCTCTGGCAGTTTCTAGAAATGTAAGTGACTTTTTCCACAAAGATGCATCCCAGTACATATTCAGGCTTTGAGTGAGTAGTCCAGAGAGTGTTGGGAATAGAGTTCTGACTCCCACTCAGAGTTACATGTCTCAGCACAGATAAGCCTTGAGACAACCTGAGAGTCAGGCAAATGTGACACTGAGCTCATCCCAGAGATGCCTAGGAATTTAAGATGATGGAAGCATGGCAGGCTCTGGAAGGGTGAGGGAGATTGGACCAGTGGCTGGAGCCAAAGAAGAGACAGGAGCCCTCCTTTCTCCATGGACACATTCCAAGACCCCAGTGGATGACCAGAACTGCGGAGAGTACCAAGCCCTGCATACATGATGAATTTTTCTTATAAACAGCATCTATGAAAAAGTTTAATTTACAAGTCAAGCATAGCACAAGATTAACAACAATAATGTGACTTACAGAGTGAAGGGACCTGCTGGGAAGCCAGCACATCCACTACCCTTTCACTTTCACGCACAGTGGTCACAACTTATCTCTGGTTTTGCTTCCTAAGGTTTCAGTTACCCATGGTCAGTGCATATCAAGTAGAAAAGTGTAGAAGTAAACATTTCACAAGCTTTTCATTTTAAACCATTCTGAGTAGCTGCTCCATTACACACAGGATGTGATTTATCCCTCTGTTAGCCAGCTCATCACTGTGATAAAATACTGACTTAAACAGCTGACAAGGAGAGGTTGATTTTGGCTCACGGTGTCAGGGGGTTCAGTCCATGGTGGACTGACTACTTTGAGGCCTGTGTTGAAGCAGAAGAGTTGTGGCAGAAGGGAATGGAGGAGGAATCTGTTCAACTCACAGCAGCCAGGAAGCAGAAGGAGAGGAAGACAGTTGCAATTGGGAAGGCCTGTGCGTGAGACATAGCCTTCATGGCCTGGCCCCAGAGACTCATCTCTTCCAGCTGCTCCTACTACCTAAAATTTTCACCACCTCCAAGTAGCACCAGCAGCTGGAGACAAAGCCTTTAACAGATGAGTGTCTGGGGGACATTGTAGACCTACCGTAATTACAAATGCTACATACACTCCCTACCCATCAGGTACTTGGTCATCCTCTAGATTGTCAAATTGACTGTCATATTATCCCAGTGCTTGTGTTCAAGAAACTTTCATTATACTTAATTAAGCCCTCGAAGCATGAGAGTAGCTAGTGATGCTGGCAACTTGGATATGCAAAGAGAAGTTAGAAAGTGCTCCTTTTAGATGAAAAGGTGAAAGTTTTCAAGAAGCAAAGACAGGAGTCACATATTGAGGTTGTTAAACTCTATGGCAAATTATTGTTAATCTTGTATGGTGCCTGATTTGTACATTATGCTTTCTCACAGGTTGTGTGTATGTGGGTAAAATATTGTGCATGTAGGGTTTGATACCATCTGAAGCTCTGGGCATCCATTAGGATGTTGGAATGCAGTCTTCACAGAGACAAACCTGGCTCTACTCTGGCTTCATGCATGGCACCCAGATAAGTAGGGAAAAGAGCCCCAGAAATGGAAAATACAAGGGACATGGTAGGGCTGTGTGGAAGGTGAGCTGGGGCAAAGACAGTGACAGCTGGGTGAAGCCATGGCAAGGCAGAGGAGGCAAATGTGGGAGCCAAAGCCAAGGACAAAGCTGTTTGTATTTCTTTGCCTTTTAACGTGTTTATTCCACTCCTGATCCTTATTACCACTTCCTTGCACTGTAGGTATTGGTGAATCCTTGTCTCCAGGGGAGGGAGAATTTTGGAGGGCAGATACTTACTTTATTTACCTTCACATCCTGTAATTCCTAGCATGCTAGGGAGCCCAATAAACTACAATGAATGGATGAATAAATGGTGTGAGATGTTGGCTGATTTTCTTTCAATCTCCCTAATTTTCTCTTAACACCAGGAAGGCCTAGAATTCTGTACAGATGTATAAATCAGCAGTCATTTGATGCAAAAGAGACCAGAGGATGTTCCTCCAAGAAGAAAAGATTTTGCAAATAAAGTCAAGGTAAAGAATATGAGGTTTTATGTGCTGTGAGCTCGTGGAGAGCAGAGCCCAGATGACACAAGGTTGCCATTTAGCACTCCCCCTCCGCACAGAAGGTCCACACTTGTGTGTTGGGTGAACAAAAAGTATGAACAGATCAACAACAACGACACAGACAGAGAAAAATGAGAAGTGTGGAGAGTAAGTTGGTTCCATATAATTGTCAAAGCTGCCTTTGTGGTATGAGGAATCCTAAACCCCACCAAAGAGCAAGGCTTTCAAGGGTGCTGATTAAACTCCGAGCTATGGCTGATGAACTTGGTTCATCTTGATTTGTTTAGGGGCCTGGTTCTCAAGGGCTGGTCTGCCCTCAGTTTTCTTTGGATGTGCAGTCACTGGTCCCCAGCCAGGGCTTCCTACGGCATCACAGGGATGAGGAGCTCGGAGCAGGGGCAGAGTCTCGGGATGGAACAGTGATTTCGGCTGTGACTCTGACATCGTGGGGTCTAAGTACATCTTATTTTATTTTAACTGAATACCACAGACTGAATAACTTATATAAAAAAAGATTTATTCAGTTCACAGTCCATCAAGGCTGAGAAGTACAGGATGACCAGATGGCCCAATGTGGTAAGGGCTTTCCTGTTGTGGGGACACTCCCCAAAGTTCCCAATGAGCACAGCACATCACCCAAAGAGACCAAATGTTGTACCACCACTTCCAAAGAGGCCACAGTCTCCCTGGGCTGTTCCCCCAGGCTTAGAGTCTCATTTAACCTCAATTACATCCCCAAGGTTCCACCTCTAAAAGCTAAAATTAGATTAAATTTAACACTTACAATAGGAGTCCAATTTCAGTGTGAGTTTTGATAGAGACCCTCAAACCATAGCAGTGAGCTACACAATGTTATTTTTCCAAAAGTACAGTAAGTCTTTCAATGTACTGGGGCCTAAAAAAATCATTCAGTATCTCAACTTTTGGTCCAACCACTCAATCTGAAAATGTACATGTGCTGATGAATAGGGAAGCAATTTAAAAGAGCAAAGGATATTGGTATGCATTCCAACCCTGCCACTCACAAGCTGGTGACCATGAACAATGCATTTATCCCCTCAGTTTCATTTTCTCCTGAAAAATAGGGATCCTCATTTGATCTGTAAATTCTCTACTGGCACTCTAGAGAGCCCAGGAAAACAATGTGGGACCAATGTATACATGAGCCAGTAAATAAATAAGTGATATAAAAGTGCACAGAATGTACTCCATGAACACGTTAACAATTGTCAGCTTTCCTCTCCATTGATCTGCTTTGGATTCATGTGTGTTACCTACACAATGAAACAGTTGGAGCAGCAACATCTGGCTGCTTCCTTCAGAACACCTGGTGGTGGACAGGTCGATCACTAAGACCCAGTAAGTGACTGGCTGATCTGGAGAAACACAGGCTGAGATGATAGCTGTTGAAGGAAAATACAATTTAATGTTTGTAGTGTTTAATGTTTCATTGACTTTGCAGGCCTAAAGCCAGTAATTCAATCATCTATTTAGAGGATAACAATATGCAATATAGCATCTATGGGGGATCTCCTTCTGAAGGTGGTAGCCATCATTAATTCCCTATTATCTTGTTTTAAAGTCCTGCATTGTTTGCATGGTTTTGTTTGGTCTGGTTTTATTCTTTTTTGTCTTATTTGATCTTATTATATCTAATGGCATAGGCAGCTATTTCAAAGATAACAAGATACATTATGGTAGGTATGTTGGGTTTACTATTATCTTGTTTGGAAGTCCTGTACTGCATTCATTGTTTTGTTTTCATTGGTTCTAGTCTGTTCTGTTTTGTTTGATTTTCCTATGTCTGAAAGTATGGGCAGCTGTTCTGAAGAAAACAAGTGGCATTATGGTAGCCATTGTTGATTTCCTATTGTTTTGTTTTGAAATCCTGTATCACTTTCACTGTTTTGTTTTGATTGACTTTGTTCTGTTTTATTTTGCTTGCTTTTATTCTCTTTTAAATAAAAAAATAAAAAATTTTAAAAAACACTAACAGAAAATGAAGCCTGGAGGAAACCACTATTAAAAAAAAGGAAAGGACTATTAGCACCCAGTGGTCAGCTCCAATGACATGCAACCTTCCAAAGACCTGAGCTCTTCCTTGCGGAAGAGACTGGAAGGGTGATGGGGACTCAGCTTTAGAGAGGTCTCACACTGCTGAAGATGTGGAGGTCTCTGAAGACTCAGTACAGCACACACTAACAGCCAGTAAGAAAAGAAAACCCCAGTCCCTTCAGCCAGAAGGATTGGGTTTACCGCAACCATGAAGCCTGGAAGAGAATCCCAGGACACAGCTCTGCAGCACCTTCTTCCGGTGGTGAACACAGAGCTGTGGGCAGTGCCCAGACTTCTGACCTTCAGAGCTGAGATGTGTGCTTTTAAGACACTGAGTTTATGGCCATCTGTCACACAGTGATAGCAAGCAAGTGTGCCCTTCCTTTGCCTTTCACTTTCTTATGCTTTAAAAGCTTTCCTACTTTAAAATTTCATAATGATATTTCCAGAAGGAGACATGTCTTAAGACAACTCTCCTTTAACACCTTACAAAAGATGTCACAGTGAGTCACGAAGTAATCCCACCAAGGAACTGCCTTCCCATCATCTTGTGATGTCCAATGTATTACCTTCCTTTCCTTTTGGAGTAGTGTTAATGGTTGGTTTTCCATGGACAAAGTTGACATGTGCTTATAGAAAAGTTTAAAGTCTCAGGAAGATAAAAATAAGAAAATACAAATCATCAGTAATCCCATGTTCAGAAGCTAAACTTGTCAACGTCTTGATAGCATGTATTTCTTTTCAATGTAGTCACACTTTTATTTTAACAAAGTTAAAAACATAATACAACTTTTAGAGTTTCTTTGACTGCAGCCCAAACATGTAGATTTTGTATTACTCAAAATATTCACAAAAAAATACTTACCCTAACTGCAACAAATTCTGAGTTTCTTTTCTGTTTGTTTTTTAAAAAAAAATTCCTCACAAACTGCTAAACTGATTGCAAGATCAACTAATGTGTTATTACCTCATTTCAAAAAATACTGCTATATGCCATTTCTACTTCATATTACTTCCTAACATCTCCACAAGCCATTAAATAATTCCAGAGCTTTTCACAGCTTTATGATATTAAATCTTACTGAGATACCATGTTTATTTTACTTACTCATTATCTTATGTTTAAAGATTAGGTTGCTTCGTATTTTCTAAAATGAAATAAACATATTTTCACCTGTTAATCTTTGGAATATTCCTTCATGTTGCGAAATCACTTGAACTTTCAGATGAGTGTCTCCCTTCCAAATAGTGTTAAACCAGACCACAGACCTGCACAAAGAACTTAGGTCACTTCCAGCCTCTTCCGGAGCGCTCACACATGGAGCCAAGGGAACTGACTAGAGCGCGCAGTTCTCTGTAGCAGGATGGCTGGAGGGTTGGAAACATCGGGGGAGCGCCGCATAGTAAGAAGACCAGACCAGAGAGGCCCCTAGCTGTGCTGCGCCTGACCAGCGCCATCATCAACTCCCCACCCACGGGGCTGCCACAACGACTTGCCACTGCCGGGCCAGGCTGTCCTCTGCTCTTCGCCAAATGATTCCCAAGCCCCCACCCTTCCAGGTCAGTGCCCTAGAGGACCAACCCGCCTCCTCCAACACACTCACCTGCCTGCCCCCTATCCCCCACTCAGCCTTGGGGTCCCCAGGACCACACCTCCATGCTGATTCACTGCTGCCTGGAGTGTACTCTCCATCCCCTCTCCCTCTGCTCTCCCATTTCATTCCTCAATCCAGGAAAGCCACTTGTCTCCACAGTGTTTAAACACAAGTGCAGCTTTCCTGAAATGAGCAGATGGGAGACTGTTCTCATGGGCACTCCGACCCCATGCTTCTCATTCAGTGGCACGAGTTTGTGGTCGGCAGGGGAAGTAGGCATCAGACACGGCACAGACCTTGGCAAAGGCTCTGGTGCCTTGGGTCAAGACTGCAGCAGCCTGATGCTGTCCACAGCATAAGTGTGGAGGTCAGGGCCAGGAGTGCGTCCACGCGCTGTCAGCACATCTGTCTGTTTCTGTGAGCACGGGGAGTAC
>RJWT010046674.1:0-11418 GCA_004365215.1 Cuniculus paca | reverse complement strand
GTATGGCATTGTAGAGAGAGGAGGTTGTTTTGGAAGAGTGTGCCGAGCCCCTGAACCACTCTCTGGCTTCCTGTCTCACCACTTAATCTCTTTCTCTCACACACGCAACCACTAAGACGCCCTGGGGGGGATGCTCACCACATTAAGCACTATGCTAGCTATACTTCCAGCCTCCAAAACTATAAGCTTAATAAACTTCTTCTCTTAGTACCCTGCCTACGTATTTCACTATAGCAACCAAAAAGAAACTTAATAATATGCACATGATATGTTAAAATTCTTACTAAAAGCATACAGTCTCAACTTACAAAATAAAATTTCATACATACTTCCCAAATATGAACTAAATACCAAAAACTCAAAAGATATGAAAATAAAGAAATATTTCATATATTTTATTTTATATATTTATTTTATATTACATATTTAGTACATTTTGTTATGCATATACATACATATCAAAAAAGAATTGGATAAATCAATGTAAAATAAGGAATAACAGAGTTCAAAAAACACATATTCAACATATATGTACCTAACAATAGGGCACATCATTATAAAGCAAATTTGATACATGCAAAGAATGAAAATGAAAAATTTACAAAATCTTAAAGAGTTTATAGCATCTTTCAAAAGTTAACTAATGAAAGTGGCAAAAAATAAGGTTATAAAAGCTATGAGCAATAAATTTAAGTAGCATTTTTATTTTTACCCAAGAAATTCATGCCACACACAAAAATAGACAAAGGCAAAAAGAAAAAAATCTCAAAAAATTCCAGAAAGCAGAAAGCATCTTGCATTCTTTCCATACAATTGAATAAAATGAAAATCAAAGTATTCCATGTTCTATAATTTTCAACTTTAATAAAGGAATAACAACATTCATTAGCTACTGGGCAGCAGTTGGAATACGCCTGCCACTGCTGTGCTTGAGGACGCTGTTTATCTGATTCTGTTGTCAGAACTCATCAACAAACAACTTAACAGTCATGTCATGCAAGCAAAAAACATGGAAAGATGAGCCCTAATTGTTATCTGCAAACCAGTTATTCAACTATCAGGCAACTTTTTAACCCTAGAATTAAAACTTACAAGCTTCTTCCAGTAAGCATAAAATAAAAATTCTGAGTGACAAGTAAGCACTTAATCACAGCTTAACTGGGTCTATTTTTCTTCACACTGTAGTAGATAAAATAGTGTTTCTTCCAATCAAGGGCAGCAAACAGAAAATGAAGAAGGAAGAAAAGAAGTTAAAGGGAAGAAATGAGAATGGGAGAGTGAAGAAAGGTGCCTTTTCCTAGAAATTAAAAAGCTTTAAAATGACAATATTTCTAAGCAATTGATAATAAGAATAGCATTTCAAAGTGATGGAAAGCAATGAGAGAACCAGTGACAAGAAATTTAGACATCTAAATGCACTTTCTTTCATACAGGAATGACTAAAAAGAAACAAAATAGAAACAAAGTGAAGCTAGACAATACCTAATGTCAAGTACTACCAAAGAAAAGAAAAGGAATTCATACAGTTAATAGCAGAAATTATAGAAAATAAGAAACTAACAGAATTTAAACAAAAACTACTTGTTTGAAAAGTTAATGAAACAACAAATCTTAGGAAAATGTTGTTTTTATTTGTTTGCTTTAGAGTGGGAGGTTTGGCCAAGATGCAACCAACATTAGGAATGAGAAAAACAACTAAAAATGTTGAGATTTAAAATATATACCACAATCGTAGGACTATAAACTAGAATATTAAATACATCTTTAGGCCTGATAAAATTGGATCTTCAAAAAAAATTAAATTACTAAATTTGATCCCATGTGAAGTAAGAATTGAGGAGCTACACCGAAAAAGGAACTAAATTCAAATGATTTGAATGGAAAATTCTCCAACTTTCAAGTAAATTACACAAATTACCCCAAAATGCAGCAAAATGTGAGATGCTTTCCGTTCCATCATTAAGGCTACAATGTCAAAACAGACAGAGGCAAAGGGAAGAACGGGGACGAACAAGCCAATCTCTTTATGATCACAGATGTCAAATTCTAAAAATAATGATACCAGGTGCTGGAACCCAGTGTTGAGTTCATAGACTAACACATCAAGAACAATCAGAGTTAGCCCCGGGAACGAAAAATTAGTTGAACATTAAGAACATCTATTAACATGATCCTCTAAAGTAACAAATTAAAGAAATATGGTTTTGGTGAAAAGGGAAGACCACAGAAATTCAAAAAGAATTTTTACTCATAAGCACTTTTGCACAGTAGTCTTAGTCAACATCAATCTTTTTTGGTTGTTGTTTTTCTTTTTTTTTTAGACAGTCTCACTATGCAGGTTCAGGTTGACCTTGAACTCACCATGTAGCCCAGGTTGGTCTGGAACTCATGGCGATCCTCCTCCTGCCCCAGCCTCTGAAGTGCTGGGATTATAGATGTGTACCACCATGCCCGGCTCATCAACATCAATCTTACACAGGCTTGAGAACTACAGTTACCAACATTAGCCACAGGTAGCATGCAGCCATAACTTTAACAGAAAAAGAGATGAGACAAAACTACAAAGATAAACTATGTGTGCGATGACAACTTTAAAACAGTTGTGAGAACAGCAGAGGAGGGAGGGAAGGAGGCAGAGAGGGAGAGGCAGAGAGAGAGAGAGAGAGGCAGAGAGACAGAGAGAGAGAGGCGAGGCAGACACAGCAGCAGCATGAAAACATGGGTAAAGAGTTGACCCATGATACTTTGATAGTCTCCAGTATCTACCCCTTACCCATTTTGAATCTGAAGAATGTTTAAGGAAATCTGCATGTGTGTGTGAATCAGGGGGTCCATTTTTATGACAGTGGTTAAAACAGAAAAGCATTAGTCAGAGGAAAGAAGGGATACACCTCCACATAAAACCAGCTATAAGAAGACTACCTGAAACGCAGACAACCTCTTGGATATGGAAATTCTGCCCATCTTCTAGGGAAGAAAGAACCATGTACCATTGTTACAGAGACTTCACCAAATCAGTATACATGCATTTATGTATCTTTATTTTATTTAACCTTTTATTCATGATGTGAAGTTTTCCAATTGTTGATCCTTCAAATAAACCTCTTATTCAAAAGAGGTCAAATTTTCCATAGTAATTCAGCTTTTCCATTAGCTTTCACTTTCAGACTTGGCTTTTCTCATCAAACATGCAAAGCCCCTTCAAAAACACGTTTATTTGTTTCCATTCTCTTACAATATTAAGTCAGATATTCACAATATTTGTCAACTAATTCTGATTCTTTAGAAACACTGCCAAAATATGAGATGGAAAATAGCACAATGCATTTTTAAACTTGTAGGCTAAAAATAAGGAAGTTTTTCCCTGGAGATGAAGAACAGAAATCCTCATTTTGAAGTTATGATAAGCACATTTATTAATGTTCCATTAAACTTTCATTTGATAGTGAGAGTCATATAGTCAATGGTATAGTTTTTATAACACTTTTAAAAAAATCGAAAGACAAAATGAAAACCTGTTACATAAACATAAGAATATGAAAAGATTACACAAGAGAAAAATAATTTTAGATTTCTTATTCTTAATATGTGGTTTTCCTTTACATTTCAACAGCAAAGTACAGTTATACTTTTATTGTGAGATAAACAAAATGTGATTTACCAAACAAAAAATTAAGTGGAAACTCAGGATTAAAAAAAAGCTCTGTTGAGAACTAGCTGATACGATATACAAGTTAGAAACAAAATATATACAGCCCTTCCTTCCCAATGATCTCTGATTCAAGAGAACCATTTAGCACACATCCAAGTTTGATTCTAGATACCCCAACTTTGTCCAGGTGAATGACCCATTAGAGAAGCCTCTGAATAATACTCTTGATGATAAGAGAACATATCAAGAAATGTACAATTTTCTGCAGGGAAAGGGCAATTTTTTCCATCCTGTGATAACCCGTGGGTCCAAACATATGCCATTCGGTGCAGTGTGGCTGAAGCGCTCTACCGCTAGCTAAGCTCCCTGTCGTTAGCACTGTGCCACGTCTGAAACACAACACACGCACGTCTGCATCCCACCTAATACCACACCTGAGGAGTGGTTATGAACTTTGCAAGAAGGTACAATCCTTGCAGCTTCTAGTCTGTTTCACCTGTAGTTAATTACGGTCTCATGAATTGACAGGGAAATTGTGACTGCTAGAGGGAACTGAAGGAAACGTACAGAAGTCGAGCTTCCTTTATACTACGGCGATCACTGCCATTTCCTCCAGGTATAATCTCCATTTTAATCAGCTCACATTACTGAAAGAGTTAACACTTTCAATTACTGTGTAGTTAGGTTCAAATTGCTCTTACACTCAGTCTACAAGTTAAAATTCACTTTGAAATTGTATTTTCCCCCAGTTAAGCTTTATAGTACTCATCCATTTCATTCCCAAATTATAACTGATGAAATTACAATGTTGAATTCCAAAATATGAGAATTCATTAACATGAAAAAAATGAAATGTTAGGCAACTTATACTTTAAAATAAACTCACAGGCATTAAGAATGTTTAAGGAAATCTATATGTGTTTGTTGTGTGTGTGTATATCATTGGGGTCCATTTTCATGACAGTGGTTAAAATATAAAAGCATAAGTCAGATATGGTAGCACACACCTATAATCCCAGGATTCTAGGAGGCTGAGGCACAAGATCACAAGTTTGAGCCCAGTCTGAATAACTCAAGTGACTTTATTGATTCTGTCTGAAAAAAAGGGCTGGGGGTGCACCTCAGAAAGAAGGTCCTGGGTTCAATCCCTAGCATCACTAAACAAAGCAATGCATAATACATACATATTTTGTAAGTATTAAATCAAAAGTTTCTCAGTTTTTCTGCAAATGCATTAAAATTCTCCATTATACTTAACCACAAAAACAAGACATTTGTTTAAAAAAAAAGAGAGAGAGAGAGCAGGTATAAAACTTTATCTCTTCCCTCTGAAGTACACCACTAACTACAACTAGATTATTTTGCTTCACATTCTATCACAAGGCAGTAAAACAATATGGCTTTCCAATCTATTCTATCATCACACCAAGATATGCTATTCTCAAATTATTTTTATTCCTGCATAAACTTATTTTACATTTACAAAGCCTATTTCTGCATTGTTTTAGTTTTGCCTGGTTTAAAGTGACATAGGAAATATGCTTGAAATTCCTCCAGTAAACCACATACATATTCCCTGAAGAGATATGATAAGCATAGTTAGCACACAAAATAATTTATGCTATGTAAAAATTCTTTCATAACAATCACAATGTACAGTCTCCTCCTAATTAGATTATCTGTTCCTTTTTAATCATATCAAGTATTTCCCTCCTTTTTGGTAATAATAAACCTGTACGTAGCTATCCGTGGTTCCGCTTAAATGGTTTCAGCTGTCATTTCTGAATCCAAAAATACATGAGCAGCCCGGGGCTGGTAAGTGACCACATTCCCGTCATGTAAAACCAGCAACCTGAAAAATTTCTTTCATTCAAAGAAAAAATTACTACCTGTCTTCTTGTAATGACATCACAGAGGGACAGACTGGATGCCTCTGCCAAGGAGGTAAGGCTGCTGACAGTCACTCTCTGACAAAAAGGGCAGCAGACATTCATGTCCCAATAGTTTGTTTCTGAAGCATTTTCAATGCTGCAGGAGCTAATCCTTAAACCAAAGCACATCTATATGTTCACTGACATCATTCATTTATGTTCTTATAAAATTTTTAGGCAAAGCAATTTTATTTTCTAAAGTTAAATTCAATGTACAGTCTGGGAACAGTTCAAGAAATTTGTGGAAATTTTTTAGAAGAAAGAAAGAAAAAGAAAGACTTTCTGAAATGAGAAATCTATAGAAACACACTATTTCAGCATTAGAGGACTGAGTACAATGTGCTCTCCTGAAGCAGTCCACATCAAATCGCTGCTTTAAAAAGATACTGATTCATGTGATTTTGAAACTAGCTCGATTTCTTTGAAGAAAAAATAAAAAGTTAATGAACCTAAAGAATGAAATGTTGCCGGGCGTGGTGGCTCACGCCTGTAATCCCAGCACTCGGGAGGCTGAGACAGGAGGATCGTTGTGAGTTCGAGACCAGCCTGGGCTACAAAGTGAGCTCAAGGCCAGCCTGAACGGCATAGTGAGACCCTGTCTCAAAAAACAGGGCTGGGGATCTAGCTCAGCAGTCTAAGCGCCTGCCTGGCAAGTGTGAGGTTGTAAGTTTGATCCCCGGTGCCACAAAAAAAAAAAAAAAAAAAAAAATGAAATGTTCTGATCATCCAACTTCATCAAGAATTTCAAAATATATATATATAAAAGGTAAATGTGGGCCATATGAACTTTTTGGAGTCAATACTCAAGATGGAAGAGAAAAGAAAAAGGAACTGGAAAAGCTCTCAGTAATATCTGACTCTGAAAACACCTTCTGGAGCTACCTTTCTAGAAATATGGACAGACAGTCCTAAAATTACAGAGTGAGAGCAACATGAATGAAAGAAGTCACAATCAAGAGAGAAGACACTAAGAACAGGGGAGGAAGACACAGGAAATACAGGGGCTATTCTAGGATAACATTTACAGGTTACAAAGATGCACAGAAGAGCCACATGCTCAGTTCTAAGCCCCAAGAGGAACTCCATGTGGGTGCTGGTCAGACTAAGTATGAAAACTCAATTAACTATGCTGCAATGAGTGACAGACATATGTAATTTTTGATTTTAAAAATAATTCTAAAGCATTTCAGCAAAAGGAAAACACTGAACGACTATAACTTGCTAATTTTTTGTCCCATATTTTTGGGATATTATTTAACAATCAACATGATTTTCTAACTCTTATAATGAGTGAAGGATTGTAAAATGTATAAAGACAAAAAAAATTAAGTATTTAGGAGTTTACTGATGATGATGGGGAAAAATGGCCAACATAAATGCCAATATATCTTCCACTTCTTAAATAAATTAAAACATTTATCACCTTGTTCACATCATTTGACCCAGTGGTAACAATTTTAGTATTTTTGCTCAAGGCAATACAAAAATATATATTAAAAGAAATGTCAATATTTGACAATGCAAAATACTGTGGGATTCTCCAACACACTTATAACTACTTATTTATGGAATATAGACTCCAAGCTAGGAAACAGCAGAAATCTCTTGAACTGTAGAAAAATTGCAGCTTGAAAAGTGCATTACAAATGCAGAGTTCATTTAGATCTTCCTCACTGGTGGTAACGCCCAATACAGATGACAAAACTTGCACAAAGTCCTGGCGAGCACCAAGGTAACTGAAATGTCTCTTTTTAGAGACACAACAAAAAAGGCCACTGACACTGCTCTTCCTACGTACTCCAGAAGCCTAAGCACTTTGAGGTAAGGAGCTGTTTTCTTCCCAAAGTTTTATGTTTTAATTATTTCAACAGAGTAGACATAAAGGGGCAATTATAATTTAAATTTCTCAAATTCCGTGAGTGACAGTGTAACACTACCATTATTCTTTACAATTGAAATTTTTACCTATAGGTGGATAGTTTGAAGTGTGAGAAATTAACAGTGACATAGACTGTTAAGAATCTACAAAATTATAGAAAGTTTTTAAAGTAGCTCTTATATAATACGAAGCAATAAAAAAAGCTCAGATCTGGGGATGAGGAGATGTCATGAATTCTTGTATTCTGAGTACTTCTGAAAGTTAAAATGGAGTAGAAATTCCAAACTGTCTTCTTCTAAACATCTACAGCCAAAATCAATTCGCCAACTTGCTTGTGATATACATATATATGTATAAAAATATTTTACAAATGTGTGTGTGTGTGTATATATATATATATTTTTTTTTTTTTTTTCTCCCAAAGATCAACTCATGATTTCCTTCTTTGCTACTAGCCTTGCCGAATCCATGGATAAAGAAAGTGTGCTGTAATCCATAGTCATGCAAGGGTATGAAATTCAAGATAGCCTGAAAAAAAGAGTAGTTTTACTTTTTCTAATTAATTAGATGCTTGCAAACTTTCAAAAATAATAACTTTCCCAGGGGCTTGGCATAAGTAGCAGATACAGTTGATGTTTTCAGTAAGAATCCTGAAATTTTCAGAAGTAAAGATCAACATTATTAGCCCTCATTATGTTTTTAGTTTTTTCATGCTAATATGTAGTCAGTGAATCAAAGATAAAAAATATCTAGCCCCAGGCTGGAGATTTAGCTCAGTGGTGTAACTGCCTGCCTGGCAAGTGTGAGGTCGCGAGTTCAATCCCCGGTGCCACAAAACAAACAAACAAAAAAAAATCTAACCCCTCTACTTCCTGTACTTGGTACAGTTTGCCACAAAAAGTTCACTGGAAAAAAGATTTTTTTCTCACCCACTCTGTCTAGATGAATTTGGGTAACACTTGTCTGATGGGGCTGAAAATACCATTTGAAAGTCAGTCTTTGCGAAACTGTGAAAGAAATTAATGGTACTCAAATTGGAATCAATTACCAAAAATAATGTCAGAAAACCAAACTAGAATATTTTGGGTAAAATACCTGTTAATATTTACCTCTAAACAAATTAGCAGGATTGACATATATTTATTACAAATAAAATATGAAACCTGTTGTAATCATTTATATCAAGGACAACAGAAGAAACTTGAACAAGGTGACCACACCAATGCTCTACCTTTGACGAATCTACAATAGAAAAATTTAGGATAAAGTAGCTGACTCAGTGCCCTCAGTGAAAATATAAAAGATTCTTTCATTTTCTTGCTTTTGCAGTACTAGAGATTGAACCCAGAGCCTCATGCATGCTGGGCAAGCACTCTACCACTGAGCTGTATCCCCAGCCCCAAGAAAAGATGAGATTCTTTCATTAAACATTAAAAAGCCAGAATCAACATGCTTACTGAAATCTTAAGATCATCACTACCTGAGTTTTATTAATAATTTCAAATTTACGCAAAATTTAAAAAGACATCAAAGATGAGCAAGAGATTTTGTTATATACAAAACATACATTTAAAAAATAAACATTAATCCATAATCACATTTATTGATTTGAAATAATACATGAACATCTAGCAGTACAAAAGGTTTAAAATGTATATGCTGTACATGAGACTAGTACAGACATAAACACAAATACATCATTATGCATATATTACATGCACTGATCATAAATCACAGGTCTTCGAGGATACCTATAGTAGTACTGACTCTCCAATGGCTGAACAGTGAGGAATTTGGGATCTATTAATGAGGATAGGCCAAGTTAGGCTGCAACAACAAATAAACACTGTCTTCACTGCCCAAAGCAAAGGACACAGCCACGCCTAAGTCCAACAGGGAAAGCAGGCCTCCCAGCAGACAGTGGAACCCAAATACTTGATAGCAGTAATGCAGTGCACTGCACTCAGCAAATCCTATTCAACTTTTTCTTCATTAATAATATAATAAGAATATTAAAATACTTTAAATCAAAAAGATTCTTACAAAAAAGAGACAAATGTAATAACACAAAACTTCATTTTCGATGAACTTTTTGGCTTATGTTTTATACTCTAACTACTGCACTTTGAAAATAATACACAGTGTAACAATAACTACTGTTACTGTTATTATTTGGTCATAAACGTTGATTTTTCCATAAAATAAAAATGGTGACAATAGAAAAAATGAACGTTACACACACACACACACACACACACACACACACACACACACGTATATAATCATATTGAATTTTGGGCCCTCATCAATCAGGGGTGGTCATCCTCTTTGATGGCATGCGCAGCTTCGGGAGGGACGCACGTGGATCATTGGGAGAGGAAGGGGACACCCAGCCAGCCAGCTGGATTAGCCGAATCAACCTTGGCGATCAATGGGGTGACAGATTTAGCAGCCAGACTGCCCTCACATCCTGTATTGAATTTTTGGGTTTTTTTTTGTTTGCCTTTTTTTTTTTGAGACAGGGTCTCACTATGTAATTCAGACTGACCTTGAACTCACAGGTACCATAGGCTGACCTGGAACTCTTGGTGATCCTCCTGAAGAATTAGATAGCTTTCCTGAATATATTTCCTAAAATTCCAACTGGACTGCCCCACATTTTATCTCTCTTCACTGCATCTCCCAATCGCATTTATTATAAAAAAGCAGTGCAACAGGAAGGAAAGTGAAAGGAATCAGTGCAATCTTCCAAATGTTCAGGCTAACACAGAAGGTAGTAACTGAGATCCACAGCTTGAAAACAAAGATCACATAATAATAAAAAAAAAAAAGGAATAACCAAAAAGATGGAAAATAGCTGCCATGACGAATTAGTTTTTTTCTGTTCCTGAATTATGAAACCGAAATGAAGCAGGAACGTCTGCTGAGGGTTTAGAATGAGGTTATATGTGCCAGCGAGAAAGAAGCAAATCACCCATGGAAGCTGGGCATTAACACTAAATTTCATTCTTTAAAAGTGAGGTCTTTAATAGTATACATAATGGAACTGCAAGATATATAAATATATATACATATTCTTAATAACTAAGTTTTAAAATTAGAGCATCGTATACACACTATACACACGAACACTGTAAGCCTATCTTGCTTATAAAATACTATCAAATGAATGATATGAATCAACACATCTGTATGTCAGTCGTTACCCTATAATATATCTTAACAAACGCCAAAATACTGACTAATAAAACTGATAACAAGCATAAATATTTTTCAAGGCAGTACATTCTAAGAAGGCTCTAAACCCTATTTGTATTCCTAGTTTTAATGATGGGACAGTAATCTAATAACAGTACTTTCAAATATCTTTACTCCCACTTGTCACATTTGATAAATTCTAACAATTGATAAACAGCGATAATTTACATGCTTCACAACATTAAGGTGAAAAATTACCTAATTACACAGTGACTTACACAATAACAGGCTTAAGCATTTGTTCATATTTAAATTTATTAAGAATGGGTGGAATCCCAAGATAAAAATGACAAACTGAACGTACACATCTACTTTGTACTCTGCCAAATTCCTACTTACCGAATTTTAGGTGCTTTAAACAGACAGTAACAAGATCATCATAGCAAAGCAAAAACTAATACTAAACTGGCAATGAATAAAGTCTAGAAACATACGATTTTAACACATAATAAATATTTTAACACAGAATTGGTGAAACCAGCAAATAGGAATAAACATAAGGTCTGCATATGGAAGCCTAAGAGAGAGGTTAAAAGTCTTTTCAGGAGCTGTTTAACCCTTAGATTTCCTTCCCCACCCTGTTACACAGACAATGCCCTTCCCAAACACAGACCCGTAGAAACTGAGAAAGGTGACCAGTGAAAGACAAAGGTAGCATCCTGAGACGGGAATTGAGGGGGGCCTTATCCACCACTCTG
>RJWT010046673.1:0-11421 GCA_004365215.1 Cuniculus paca | reverse complement strand
GGGGAAAGGAGAAAAGGAAGAAAGGAAAAGATTTTATGTATGCAGGTACACATATATAGCTGTATGTATGTATATGCATGCAAGATAGATTACTATTAATCTATTAATTCATCAAAATGAAGTTTGTGCTGTCATTGTTTGATTATTTGATCATTTTTTATGACTAGATCTTGTAACCTGAGCAACTACTTCTAAGATAGCAATATGGAATGTATTAACTAGTGTTGATTTCTTACTGTTGTTTTGTTTTGTTTGAAATTTTGTATTATTTCTATCCTTTTATTCTGTTTTTTTAAAATAAAAGTGACATAATAGCACCGAATAGACCTGTTCAATTTACAAGTGTTTTCATATAAATTATCTCATTTAATTATAGCAAGAAAGAAGTCTGCCATCATTCCTACTTTAAAGAATGAAGGGAAGAAAGGCACAAAATGATGGAGTAACTTGTCCAAGGTCAAACAGCAATGACTTATGCTGTCTAATGCCTTATTTCATACTTTTCACATACGGTGAGTGACTCCTAACTGTACTATTACATAAAACTTTTGACAGTACAGGTAAATTTTTTTGACAGTGCCAGCATGTATTTTTAATGTAAACATGACCAACTTCAGTATTTTACACAAATCTCAAAACCATCCTCTTTCCTCCTACCAGGTCAGAATCAGACTGCCTTGCCTGTCATGGAACTATCTCTGAAAGGTCTCCTTGCAGTTAAGTGGCATCTGGAAAGCTAGTCCCCCAAACTTGGTCATGAAGAGGCATTGGGAAAGATGTTAGAGATACTGCTGTCTCTACCGCTGAAACCAGACAACTAACTGATATATGACTTGTTCACTTTTTTTTTATTAGTACATGTTTGCAGCACCTGCATTTTACAATCGTCTTGAGGAATGGGTAGATGTACATAACACAGTGTGTTTCTGTTTTAAACCCCCTTCTCCTTCCTTCTCCTCTCCCTCCCTCCTCCTCTAACTTCCTTATGTCAATTTTCATTCTTGTTGATATTCTCAATCTTAGTTCATGTTTATGGCATATAATGTTTACCTTCATCAAGCTTCCTGTACATGGCATATCTTTTTTTTATTTTTTGGACCTCTCAGTTCTTGTTACTAAAGTAACCAATATGCAGGTTGAATAAGGAGGGCATTCCTAAAAGTGCGTAAGGAAGAACAGCACTGATGTGCTAGAACCAATGCGTGTTTCTTTCATGGAGAAAGCTAGATGTCCAAAGTAGAACGATCTTAATAAAAAATAGCACAAAAGCTCCCCTACCACTGCACACCTGGCTGTGTGTCATAGTAAGATACTTCTCCTTTCCTCTAATTCTTAAGAAAGCTTTGCTCATAATCTAGTTATATATTTAACAAAATGACCCATGAGGGGAATTCCTTCCAGATTTAAAGTTAGGCAAGTCTCTTTATTTTATGTGCCTTGACACTATTGCCCTAATAATGACAGTTCTGTAGCCCACTTTTATCTTGCTTGCCAAGAAACACAAAATGAAGTTGTAGGCGTAGTTCTAATCATTTTTTCACGCATGTTTTCTGGGCTATTTTCTTTCTTTTTTTTAATCTTTTAACATTTTTTTCTCTTCTAAACTATCTGGCTTATATCTTTTACTACAGTCTTAATGGGGTTTTATTTTACTGTAATTATGCCTTTTATTATAAACTTTCTAAGGCCTTTATTGAAGATAGCCAGAGTATAAACATAGTCTTGCTGTAAGTTCCATACTAACAATATGAGTACTCAATCCGCCCCCATAAGCAGGGGTGGATATATTAGGTGAGGTGGTTTATTTAAATGTTTGAGTAACTCACACAGAAGAAACTTCTGTTGTCAGTGCATAGGTAATAGAGTCCTGTTTTAATTCCTTTATTCTTCTAATAAAGACTCTTCATCACAACCATAGTTGGTATCTTACATTGCACTTTACTTAAGCCACAGTATTTTACTTATGTTTTTATGATCATATATATTTGTTGTGATGCAGAGAGATGATAGAATTTTCTGAGGAAATTCTGATACGGAATCATATCCGAAGTTGATCATTCAATCTGTATATTATCTAGGGTATGTATTTTACATATGAACATACGACTATATCACATCTATACTTCTAATTATGGTAGGAATATAATGCACATATCACAGACTTAAAGAAAAATAAGTTATTATATCAGTTAGTATAGTCTTTGAGTGACAAAAGGTGAATAACAACAACAAAAAAACCCTAAGAACATTTAGTACTGTTGAATAAAAACAAATCCAGACTTAGGCAAAGGGACGCTTTAAATCCAACTAGGGATTCTAATAAGTAAAATGGTCCTCCCTCAGGATTTACAATTGACAGAAACAGGGTATTCTTTTATAGTTGGTGGGGTGGTGGTGGTGTTAAACAGAGCTAGCAGGGATTCTGGGAGTCAATTGAGCTGGAGGGAGAAGCTGAGCAGATATAAGGATCAGGGTGGTATAACAGAAAACGCTTCTCTCTGTGCTCAGCTGATCTACAATGGAGGCAGAATGGGTGAATGTTCTACATTCTACCACTGGCTCAGATTTGGGAACAAGAGAGGTTCGGACTTTGGGGGAGGAGAGATTTGACTATAGTTTGGTGAAGCCACATTAGGGCAAGAAATGGGCAATTGTGAGGATTGGGTTAGCGTAGTACCTGTAGCCTAATAAAAAGTACACATTGAAAATGCCAGCTACTTTTTTTTTGTCATAAAATTTCCTATGAAAAACTTAGTGGAGTCAAAAAGCAGGCAAGATATAATACTGGACATTCTGCATTTATTTCCATTTGAATCACTGCCATGCACACAATTGTAGCTAGTTATTTAAGTGTCCTAGGTATCAGCATAGGGCTTAAGGGAGGCTGAGATGGTTAGGTGAAAGATTTGCATATAAATACAAAGGCCTTACCTATATTATGGTCATACATGAATTAGCTTATACATTTATTATATTAATATATTAAAAAAGCATTGTAAAATGATAATCTGGTAACTTTCCTAGAAGAACCTTGTAGAAATACACATACTTGAGATTTATTGGTCATTTGTCCTTAAGAAATTAAGAAGTAGAAAGCTTTAAATAAGGTCATTCTGCCAAAGCATAACCCATAAAACAAAAGATAAAAGTATGAGTCATAGCATGGTAGAGTCTGAAAAGGTCTAGTTGTAGCTTTTTATTTTCAAATGAGGAAACTGAGGCTTATTGTGACGTTTCACGAGTTTAGTAGAGGGGCGGGAATAGCAATCAGACTCCAGAGCTCTTCCTCTATGAAGGTGAACAATTTGGATTTTTGGGTTATTTATTTTATTGATTATAAAAATAAGTTAAAGCTATGATTTATTGTCAAGTGAGAATAAAAATTTGTAGGGAAATGTAAATGCCATGAATTCATCTTTCTAACATGCAAACAACTCTCTACCTATTGTTTATCTCTGTGTGATTTCATGAAATTGAAGAAAAGTGTAGAAGTACATAGCAAACTGACATTGGAAGGAGAAAGCAAGAGGCAAGAAAAAAATGTAGCTGAACAGAATTTGGCAAAATGATATGACTAAATGAAGATTGCCAAACTCTGTCCGTAAAATATCTAAGAAAATGAACATGCACATAGATAAGGACTAAAAGGTCATTAGGATATGCACATAAACAAGGAAATGGACCAAAGAAAATATCTCTTTGATCAGCATTGGGTTATGGGTATTTTTAAATTTTATGTATCTTAATACTTTTTTCAGCAATATAAAGATAAAACAAAAGCAATTAAAATGAATCCCTTTTCTAAACTACTGAATTACACTTATTTTAGGTCAATGCTGATAAAAATCTTGATCATGTATTCATTACCAGTATTCACTTAGCAAATCTTTATGTGATCATCAACCTTGTTAGATATAGAATTTTGTTTCAAATATGAATGTTTATAGACATGTGTGTATGTGTCTCTATATAAATTCCTTATGTTTGCCACTACATTTCTTTATCAAGCTAACATATACTTCTTTCTTATTAAATGGTTTATATAATAAATAAATTAGCATATACTCACTTTAAAAAATTGTAGGAAGTTTAGAAAAAAGAAAGCAGAAAATAAAAATCACTGATAATCTGACCCAGAAGTATCCATTTTGACCTTTTCGCATATATCCTACCAGATCTTTTGTCATGCATGCATATTCACAAGTGGGATTGTATTGTACTTTGTTAGCCACTTTTCCCAATTAGTAATATATTATGGCTATATGTGCATGGTGATAAATATACATACGATGTCAATTTAATTAGGTGTTTGACATTTGTTTCATGGGAGATTATTGTAATTACAAATCATCTATTAATGGTCATTTTTGTTTGATTTTTATATGACCATAAGCAGTGTCAAATTGAACATCGTTATGTATGTATTTATTCTTGTTATGGTTGATACATTGTGCCAACGTGTGCAGTTTAGAAGTTTAACTGAGAGACTCAGCAGAGAGCCAGGGTTCTTACTTTGTAAATATCCTCATCCTGTGCAAAAGAGGGCAAGGACATTTTGTGAGGGTTACACTCACCGTGAAAGGGGGTTGGTGGTGGCCTGTGCACAATCTGAGGGTAGAGAAGAGGCTTGCATTTTGCCCTCTTTTGCTTTGGCTGCTGCCTTGAAGTGTTGCCCCAGTGCCATGCCACCCTGCCTTGGAGCCAGCTGATTATGGACTGAAATCTCCAGAAACTGTGAGCTAAATAAACCTTCCCTTGCTTCACTTTGGATGTCAGGTGTTTTGTCCCAGCAATGAGAGAAAAGTAACGAAGACAGAATTTGGTACCAGTGGAGTGAGGTCGTTGCTGTGAATGTACCTGACCATGTGGTTCAAGAGCTTTTGGGAATGGCTTGTGGGAAGAGTTTGCAAAGGTTCGGAGATGTCACCTGAAAGAGAAGCCCTGGAACAGCTTAGGCTGTTCTGTAGGGGAGATTCTGATCAGAGCTCAGGAGACCAGGAGGCTGATAGACAGCCTGCCAGTAAAGACCAGGCTCAAGAGGTTTCTGCTGGGAATAAGGACTGTATTGGGTGCTGGACTCCACATGATGTGTGTTATGGCTTGGCAGAAAGTTTATCTATATTTTGCTCATGTCCACAGACTTTGCCTGAGACTAAGATGAAGGATGATGGACTAATTAATCTGGCAAAAGAAATTTCAAAGCAGTTGAATGTTGAGGCCATGGCATGGCTATTGTTGGGGGCTTTTAGCCAGATTGATATCACAAATCAAGAGCACAGAGCCCAGCAGGGTGATTTAAAAGGTTGTGAGTTTGCCCAGAAAGGAAGCTCCAGTAAAGCTGTGGACTGTAAAGACAGAGCTGAGACCTCAACTGCTGAGAAGGAACAGAAAAATAGAAAAGATGGCCTGAAGACAGTGCAGAAAGCAGAAAGTCTCAAACCTTTGCAGCTTCCAAACTGCAAAGGCGAAAGACTTTGCTTTGAGGAGAAAGCCTCAGAGCACCATGTTCCAGAATGGTGGCTGAGGCCCCAAGAGGGTCCAGAATGGCGGTAGCATAGAGACTCTGTTCCTCAGAATCAGGCTCAGAGTGCCCAGCGATCCAGGCACTTGACCCCTACAGCCAAAAGAAAAGAAAGCCTGGCTACTGCTCCAATTGGCAGCAGAGCTCAGCATCATCCATATGGTGCTGGTTTTAGGTAGACACAGAAGGCACAAGTTCTGAAGCTGAAAAGGCTTCCACCCCGATTTCAGAAGGCCTGGGAGGCCAGGCAGCGTGTCCCTGAGAGGGCAGTGTGTGAAGCTGTGAGTGTGAAGCCAAAGGTACAGTGGAAGCCCCAGTGGAAACCCCAGAAGTTTGGAAAAGCCAGGAACGTGGATCATCTAAGGAAAACTGCAATGGGGGAACAGAGCCACCACAAGAAAGAAGCCATTGGATCGGTGAACACTAGAAGTGCCATAGGGGTAGGACTACACAAGTACTTTGGAGCTCACAATTTGCCACAGATTGCGTCAGATTCTGAACAAGCAACTATAGTATTTAACAGTTACCCTGATGGATTTTGGACTTGTTTTGGTCCCAATGCTTTGTACCCTCCTATTTATAACTTTTGGAATGAACATGTTTATCCTGTGCCCTTGCATGTTGGAAGTGTTTAACTGTTTTCATTTGCACAGGGGCATGCAGCTAAGAGTTTGCCTTACATTTCAGAGACTTGGAACTTGGACTTTCCAGCAATGCTGAAACTTTTTCAATGCTGAAACTGCTAGGACTTTGACTACTCTTGCAGATGGACTAAATGAATTTTGCATAAAGGGATGTGCATGAGACTTTGGGTGTCCAAGGACAAAATGTTGTGTTTCTAATGTAATGTAAGGCTGACAGACTTAATGCTGGTTCTGAAGGATTGTTAAGCTGTGTTATAATGTTCAAGTTGCAAAATGGTAAGAATTAGCATGTCTTGGACTCTGGAGGCTAGTTTAAAGAAATATGTCTGGTTGCCAAGTTGACAAGGGGTCCATTGTTGTGGTTGATACACTGTGTGAACTTGTGCAGTTTAGAAGTTTAACTGAGAGACTCAGCAGAAAGCCAGGTTTCTTACTTTGTAAATATCCTCATCCTGTGCAAAGGAGGGCAAGGACATTTTGTGAGTGTTACACCCACCCTGAAGGGGGCCGGTGGTGGCCTGTGTACAATTTGAGGGTAGAGAAGAGGCTTGCATTTTGCCCTCTTTTGCTTTGGCTGCTGCCTTGAAGTGTTGCCCCAGTGCCATGCCACCCTGCCTTGGAGCCAGCTGATTATGGACTGAAATCTCCAGAAACTGTAAGCTAAATAAACCTTTCCTTGCTTTACTTTGAGTGTCAGGTGTTTTGTTCCAGTAATGAGAGAAAAGTAACCAAGACAATTACTCTGGCCTAGTTAGTTCCTTGGATAATTTCGTATAAGTGATATTGCTGGGTAGTTATTTTTTCAGAATATGAAATAGTTAATCTACCAATTCCCTGTAAGTGTATACTTGAGTTCCAAAAATACTAATAGGTGAAAATTTGTTACCAGGATAGTATATCATAGATACAACCAGAATAAGCTGTAAAGTCTTTCACAAGGTTAAGTCAGTCACATTTATCACTGAATCGTCATTATATTTTGCCAAAATAGATTTGCATCTAAAAACAATCATTATGATGTGTTATGACTTACATCTAGATGTTCCCCCAAAGTATCATGGGCTCATAGGTAAGGCTTTTGGGAGGTGGCTGGATCATGGGTGTTTGATACTGAGATTAAGGGTGTGTGGCACTTGATTAGTCCACTAATTTGTTTAGCATACTTCTGAGTGTGACTGAATGAATTTACTAAAGACAACCTGGGTATGAGTGGCACCCCACTGGGTATGAGTAGAAGCCCCACCCTGGGTATGAGTGGCACCAACCATTAAGTTTATAATCTAGATGGAATAAAAGGGAAAGAGAGATTTGATGCTGCTGCTGCTGCTGCTGCTGTACTGCTTTCTGCCTGCCATGGCATGGACTGTTTCTCCTCTGTCATGGCCCTCTGCCATGCTGCTTTATCTACAAACCAGCTGACTATGGACTGAAACCTCTACAAAACTAAACGAAAATAAACTTTTTTCCTTTAACTTTGGGTGTCAGGCATTTTGTCCCAGCAATGAGGAAAGTAAGACTTGATGACCTATGATTTATCAATGCCTATTATCTACCATTCAGATTATTATTTTTATTTCTTCTTGCTAGCATGAGGTCATTAATGCTGGATTTTGTAAAATTCATCAACATTTATATAGAAGTCATATAATATTTTTTAAAGTATCTACAAAGACTTTTGCAACTATTTACTGTGATCATGCAAAGGATATATTCAGGGGGAGAAATTTTTCTTTTAAAAGAATAATGAATAATAGATGGAAAGGAAAAGAGAGATCAAAGAAGGGACATGTTAGCTATTAAGATCTGCTGTGCACTAGGAATGTAGCTAACTATATTCCCTTTCACTAGAGCTTCCCAAAATGTTGAAGCAAGTAGATATTACTTATTATACTTATTCTCCATATGAAGAAGTCCAGATCAGGCTGACCAAACAACTTTTCCAAGATTATATTGCTAGTAATCATTCTAGTAGGTATTTAAATGTAGGTGATGTATTTTTGATTCAACAGAATAATTTTAACTTCTTGAGCCTCCCAGTGATATCCTGAAGTACTGAGTTTATCATCATGCCAAGTATGTAAGCAGATGCTGGTTGATGCTAGTTGGCCATGTATATAGAGATGCTATGGGAAGTGTTCTAGTACCAGTAGATGAATGCACATGCTTCTCTCTCCAGGCCTCTTTAGAGGATAAGATATTTTGATGAAATGAAATAGAATGTACCACTTTTAAACTGCTGATAACATCATCACTATTAGGCCACAGAATGATGCTCGGCCAATTCATAGTTAAGGAAATTCCACATGTGACTATTACCTCTAATCTCAAATCTACAGAATACCAGCCATATTTTAATGATCAAAATCTGTATTTTGTAAGTTATTTTAGTTTTTAAATAGTATTTGGAAAGTGTGGTGCTATGTTTTAGTGTTTATTAGTGTTAAGAACATACCTGTTTGGCTGATGAAACAAAACCTCTTTATAAAAATTAGTTAACTTATGCTAGCCTAACAATTACTATAATTCACATTTTTATATAACTGCTGTTATTAAGGGATTCCTTAGAATTAATCAGTCTGAAAAAAACTATGTCACTTAGCGAAGTGTTACATAAAATAATAATAAAAATAAATCTCTTGATTTAGATAAAAGATTATGCTTGTGTGCTAGCATATTTCAACTACCCACCTTCCTCGGTTGGTTCTATTAAAAATAGTGCTGTAAAAACAAATAAGAATCAAAAATAAAATATGCCCATTGCAAAACATTTCACAGAAATGTTTTTATGTGCAGTTTAGCAGCTATAATATCACTGGAGGAAAGGGAAAAAAAATCTCCCTTTGAAAATAAGTGAACTGTGGATCGTGGTTAGAGTGTGTGCATTTACTTTTGGGAAGCAGGAGGCATTCTGGGATGTGACTCATTTGCATATATGACCATGTGGCCTGTGCTTTGGGATGGCTTTGGAGCTTAGCCAAAGCGTTCAATGTTAATGACTAAGCTTTGCTACGAAAGTAGTGGTTGGTTCCACACTTCAGCACCTTCAGATAGCACCCTCCTAGGCACATCAGAATGATCTAACGTAAGAGAAAGAGTAAGGGGTTTGCCTATGTAGACAGCATACTTCATTTAAAAATGTATGGATTCCAAGAAGAGAAATATCTGGGTTTGAAGCAGTTAACTTGAATACGTTCCTTAACTTTTCTGACCCTTTCTTCATCTATGAAATGAGTATAACAATACTTCACTGAATGGCTCTGAAAAACAAAAGAAAATAACAAAACAAAACAAAAATAAAATGAAACAAAATGTTCAACAGCATGGAAATTTTAATGCTAGTCTTTCATGTATTTCCACTGTCTGTGATTTTCTTTTCCTATCACCTGTTAAGGATTTTAAAAACTAGCAAACATAAATGCTCATAAAACTACACAATTTTGTTAAAGCCAGGGATAGCTCTGGACTTAGGGGTTTTCTGAAGCTAAATTCTAGAGATCAACAGCACATAGTCTGTAAAGTAGTATTTCCTGTCCCTCATTCTAAATTTACCTCCCCTTAATTCCTTGCACTTTTCTTCCTTGTTGTCAAGCAAAAAGAGGGTACACAGGCTTCATGAAAAAATAATTTATAGATTAATTCAGCCAATGTATATTAGAATTTAAAACTTTCTATTTTCTTTGCCAAAGTGCCCTGGAGTTTTGGGCTTTGTTTTAGTAGCTACCCTCTTCTATATAACAATTGCCTGTGGATTTGTATCAGCCTGTACTCTGGTTGGTATGCCACAGTAATTCTGGAGAATATAGCAAATTTAATATTACGACTGTAAGACTAGCTGATATCATAAGGATCTTAAAGAGCTTGTGTGTATTTATTTTTCTGTGCTCATAATGTCAAACACAGTCTTCCTCATGGTAGGACTAGGTGAGTGCTAAAATTCAATTTATAGCTACATGTGTCAGACTTTCTATATGCCATTGCAAATGTCTCTAACAAGCCCATTTTTGTCAAGGGAGAAACTCAGTAAACTAAGATCAAACAGTCAGTAAATAGCAGAGCTGAGCTTTGAATTCATTTCTGTCTGACTTTGTATTTTGCCTTATGATTTCCTAACCACACTTAGCACCCCAAAATGTTATTTGTGAAGTGCCATCCTCATGGGGTTGTTTATCATGCTTCTAGTTAAATCTAGCCTTGAGAGGGAAAAGACCACAGCTCAGTAAAGCTGTGATTCACAGCTAGCCCAAGGGCCGATTGGAATGTTCCATATTATAGTCAATCACTTAGTACATAATTAGTGTGTAATTAAGAGGTAAAAACTAAGGCACATACAGAGCTAGGCTTTGTCAATAGTAATGATTCTTTGTGGACTGAGTCTCCACTGTCATTTTCATTACCATCATAGAAAAATAGTAAACAAAGGCAGTGGGTAGGATGGCAATATGAGGTTGAAAGAAAATAAAAGAGAGAACATAATGTTTGGATTTGTTTGTTACTAGAATGCCCTTCAAAGTTAGCTTTGTCTGAGTGGCATTTTAAATATTTACCCTTGTTTTCCTTGTGAAGTATATGATATTTTTATGATTCTCTAGCACTGCCTGCTTGAAGAATTTTAGCACATCAGAGTAAAGTTCAATGTTACTTAAGTCTAATTCTGAAAGAGAAGCACTCCGAGGTCTCAGCTTGAACACGCTCAGTGTGGAGGAAGTTACTGTCTCACCAGGCAGCCACTCTGTGTTTGAATAGTACAGTTGATAAGAAATTCTTACCTTCCCACCAATACGAAATCCGCATTTTTACATTCTTAAAATTACTCTGTAAGCATAGCTGGAAGAAGTAAGCAGCAGCATAGGTTCCTAGGCTGGTTCTTTGGGTTCTGGAAAAGTCCTGTGTTTATCAGCATTTCTGAGTGAAAACATTGGCTACATGTGGTATGCCAGAGCTACTTATGTCACTGGGCATATGTATACAGTTTGGGGACTGCGTTCAACATTTTTCAGTTTTAAAATTTAACACAGGCCAGGTGTGGTGGCTCATGCCTGTTGTCTCTTCACTTGGAAGACTGAGGGCAGGAAAACTGCAGTGACTTTGAGGCCAGCCTGGGCTACACAGCAAGACCCTATCTCAAAACAAAGCAAAACAAAACAAAACAACAAAGAAAGATATTATTTGACCTTTAAAATTATGTCAACTAACATGTGGCCCGGTCAAGAGCTCCCTTGTCCTAGCATGGGGGCAATGAGCAAGGTAGTCTGAGAA
>RJWT010046672.1:0-11426 GCA_004365215.1 Cuniculus paca | reverse complement strand
CCAGTTCTTTCATTGCTCCACCTCACGGTTGGCGGCGATGCATAAACCACAGTATCTACTGATACTTGTATCCTAGGTCCCAGTTTGCCAGAGATAAATCTTTATGATAGGGCTTCTACAAGATGTTAAAGACAGCCAGCAACTTCCCATTAGAGGAGTCCCATGTTGTCACAGGCAACAAGTTACCCAATTCTAAGGATCTGACTTATAATACCACTTCTTGTACAAGCTGTCTTAGCTTAGGAGGCCAGAAGCAGACTCTGAAAGGCTTGAGTTAAATTAGCTTATTTGGGAGGTGCTGGTTACATTGATAGAGATGTGGCAAGTGTTAAAGGAAAGGAAAGCATGCAATAAGAGTGTACTCTTTGCCAGCTATTATAGTTATTAAAGCACACTCTAGCAGGGAAACACTGGGAAAAGATGTTAAATATGCCTTGAAAATAACCAATTTGAGGGGTAAGGAAGTTGGATAGTTACATACCAACACTCACAGTCACTAGTTAAGGGTAACGTTTAAAAGGTGGCAGGAAGATCCAAAAGACAGGAGTGGGAAATAACAGTATTTGCAGCAACTTGGATCTACAGCTGAGCACATGATCCTTTCTTAAGTGTAGCTTCCTGATAAGGGGAACTCTGTGAACAGTACCCAGGACCTCCCTGAAACTTCCTGTGAGTCTACAGTTATTTCAAAATAAAAGGTTAAAAGATAGGATGACCGGGAAAATAAATTATATAGAAATGCAGTTAAGCATGAACAGCTATTTTAAAGATAACAAAATATATAATTGCAGCCATCGAGGATGTCCAATTATCTTGTTTAGAAACCCTGTATGGCTTTCATTGTTGTTTTGATTGATTTTACTCTATTCTGTGTGGTTTGATTGTAATATGTCTGAAGGTGTAGGCAACTATTCTGAAGATAACAAATATTATGGTAGTCAATGCTGTTTTGCTAATATCTTGAAATTATTACTTACATTGTTCTGCTTTGTTTGTTTTGTTTTGTTATGTTTTGTTTTGTTTCTACAGTTTTAGTTTGTTGTACTTTGTTTGATTTTACTTATCCCTGATGGTATGGGCAGGTATACTGCAGATAACAAGAGGCATTATGGTAGCCTTATCGATTGCTTTTTTTTTTTCTTTTACCCTGTTTCAAAGTCATGTTCCATGTTCATTGCTTTGTTTTGATTGACTTTACTCTGTTTTGTTTTGTTTGGCTGTATTCTTTTCAAAATAATAAAAAAATTTAAAAAAAGAAATGCAGTTAACTATATATTACAAAAAAATTAAATTTATTTTACTTGATACATAAAACATAAAATTATACATATTAATGTTGCACCATATGATATTTTGATACAAGTATACACGTGTAATGTTTAAATTATGTATATTGTGGAGGACCACCTGGATGACTCTCCTTGAATAAAGAGCAATTACCTCTACTTTGTCTAAACCTACCCCTATCTCCATGTATTGATATGTACAGAGCAGGCTAAGCTATTTTTTCCCCCTTCAATTGGCTCCAAGCAATGTAAATAGGGCTGGCTGAGGTGCTGATGCATAATCTTTGAAGCTAGGCACTGTTTCCCTGCCCCAGTGTCTCCCTAGACATGATTGAGCCAGGTGGGATGGCAGAGCCACCGCTTCAGGGCTGTCAGCTGGGTTTGAGCCTTGAGATAAGAGGCTATGACTTCCAGAGTGGAAAATTTGCACATCAGAAGCTGAAGCACCAGTCCCAAAACATTAAATGCTACCTCAATTGTATTATGCAGATTGGTCTTTCTGCATATCCTCTCTGCATATTGCAAGGTGCTTTCTGGCCTCCTAGCTAGCCCAGCTCACAATACTCATGTAATTCCCACCATTCTCACAGTTACTCATCCTCTAGCCACTCCCTCCTTCACAAATTAATAAAATGTGGGTTACGCCCTGGGTTGAGATCTCTGTGTCAATAAACCTTCATCCTGGCTGCACTTAGGACCCTTTGGCCATCCATAATTACAAATATTTCTTTCTTTCTTTCTTTTTTTTTGCAGCACCAGGGATTGAACTCATGACCTTGCACTTGCCAGGCAGGCACTTAGGCTGCTGAGCTAAACCCCCAACCTTTACAAGTATTTCTTAGTGTCATTATTCTCACCATGGGTTGCACTGGAAGCGATAGATTGGAATTAACTTTCTAGAGTTCCAATGACTTTTCCATGGAATTACAAATATAAACTTCTCAGACTGAGATGAGGACAGAAAAGGGATATCTCTGTATATGATATATATTGAATATCTGATATATATTGAATATCTGATATGTTGAATATCTGATATATTGAATATCTGATATATATTGATATTCCCAGACTAAGAGTTTAATTTTTACTCAAAATTAGGCTTAAATGTTAATGTATTTTTTGACTTTTGCTCAAAGAATTTATGAAGGATGAACTTTAGCAAGAAGAAATTAAACTCACAAGGAAAGAGGTTATCTTCCAGCTAAGATGGAATAACAAGCACCAGAGTTACCTTCCTATGTGAAGCAACAAAAACTGGACCAATATATGAAACAGATTCCTGAGATATTGGACATCAGGTAACAAAAGGCAGTGATATTTGAGAGATGGGACACAAACTAGGTGAACTGTACAATTACCCCAGCTGGCTGCCTAGGGAAAGTTTCCAGGCCACAGTGCCATGAAGGGGAGCCCAGGCTGACCTAGGTTGTCTTCCTGAGATGAGGAGACTGGCTGGGGATGGGGGTCAAGGAGGCCAAGGAAGCCAGAGTCTGAGGGCAGAGTGAAAGAGACAGGGAGCATCCCAGTACTCAGTGCTGGTCAACACATTCATGTGAGGAAATGACCTGGGGTTTGGGGGAAGAAAAGCCCAAAGGATTAGAGGAAAAACGCTCGTAGTTCACTGATAACCAAGAATAGTGCCATTCCCATTAACCACAGTAGAAAACTCTCCTAATTCTTGGAGCACTGGGTACTCAGTTTACTTCAGTAAGGGAAAAAAATTAACTCTACGCTCAGCGGTACATTGGTCCTGTCAAACATTTAAAGCAAGACCTGGAAGGTCAAACTATTCTCAAGTAACTTAACCACATTTAGAACAAAGCTAAATTATATTTATAGGAACAGAGAAATTATCCAACACTCAACAAGGTAAAATTCACAATGTCTAGCATCCAATAAAGAAGAAAAAATTACCAGACAAATAAAGAAATAGCAAAATATATTTATAAGTGTGTTAGATTTTCATTATTGTGACAAAATACCCTAGAAAATCAATGTAAAGGGGAAAGATTTATTTTGGTTCACAGTTTCAGTCCATAGTAGGTTGGATCTATTGCTTTTGTCTTTTCTTCCTTGAAAAACTTTATTTTTTTTTTAATCTATACATGTTTGCAGTACATAATGCTTATATTCCTTGTGTGGAGTTGGCACATATACATAATACATCTTAATTACTTTTTGCATCTCTTTTCCCTCTCCTTCCTCCCCCTTCCCTCCATCGCTTGATCTTCTTCCCATTTGAGAAAGGGCCCATTGTTTTTGGAACTGTGTCGAGGCTGAATATTATAGCTGCAGGGATGTGAAGCAAAGGAGACTGCTTGCTTCATGGAGGCCAGGAAGGAAAGGAAGGGGGAGGGAGGGGCTGGGTCCCAGTATGCCCTTCAAGTGCTTGGCTTCAATGGCCCAACTTCCTTCTACTGGGCCCTGCCTCGTAAAGTTTCAACCACCTCCTAATAGTGTCATCAGCTGAGAACCAACCCTTCAACACATGAGCCCTTTGGGGACACTTAAGATCCAAATTGTAACAATAAGGAAGAGAAAAACCAGTCAATCCAAACTGCTCCAGAAATGAAATAATAGATTAGGAGACAAAGGCATTAAAATACTTCTTATACCTGAATTTTTTATGTTCAAAACCTAGAAGAAAGATTAAACATGTTCAATAAAGAAAAGATGTTTAAAAAGACCCAAATCAAACTTCTGAAAAATTACAATGCTTGAGATGAAAATTTTACTGATGAGATAGTTTTGCTATTGCAGAAGAGAACATCTGTAAACTTGAAGACATAGAAATAGAAACTATCCAAAATAAAACACAAAGAAGAAAGACTGAGACAAAAGAGTTTAAATGAGTCATGTGATAATTTAAATCAGCCTAATATAGGTGTATTTAAAGTTCCAGAGGAGAGGAAAGGGAGACAGAAAAACATTTCAAGAAATGTCTGAAATATTTCCAAATCTTATGAAAGCTACAAACTCACCCATCCAAAAAACTCAACAAACCACAAACACAAGAACATAAAGCAAAATACACCAAGGCACATCATCAAATTGTTTAAAACAAGTGATAATGAGAGTTTTAAGAGTAACCTTTAGCAGAAGACATTAAACACAGAGGCACAAAGAATGACAAATTTCTTTTTCCTGTATAAACAATGGAAGCTGGAAGACAGAGGAACAACATCTTTAAAGTACTGAAAGAAAAACCTGTCTACCTGGAAGTATACTCACTGAAAATATAGCTCAAAAGTGAAGGAGAAATATAGATTCAGGCATACAAAATCTGAAAGAATCTGTTACTGAGATGTGCTCTATGAGAAATGTTAAAGGAAGTTACTCAAATAGGACAATGGTGCCAGAGGGAAATCTGTATCTACACAAATAGTTTTGGATTACTAGACTCAGTATCGCCTAGATGTTGATTCTCCCAAAAGTCATCTGTACATTCAACCGTGTCCTAATCCTAACAGACTTCGTGTGTATGAGTGTGGAAACAGACAAGCTAATTGTAAAATTTATATAAAAATGTAGAGGACCTAAAATAGCAAAAACAACCTTGAAAAGGAAGGAGAAAGTGGGAGGACTTATACTACTTGATTTCAAGTTTTATTGTAAGTTATAGAAATCAAGAGTGTGAAATTGGAATCAAGACAGTTAAATAGATCAGTGGAAGAGAGCAGAAGTTCCAGAAATAGAACCATGCATATATAGTCAATTGGCTTTTGGCAAAGATGTAGAGGGAATTCAGTTGAGAGGGAATAATCTTATCAGCAAATAGTATTGGTAGAATTAAGTATCCATAGGCAAAAATAAAAACAAAAATAGAATGAGCTATACTTCAAAAAGGATAATAAACTTAAATTTACAATACAAAGATATAAATGTTTAGAAGAAAATGTTTGCAGGTCATGAATTAAGCAAAATTTTCTTGAATATAACTCCAAAAATGTTTAAAATGGCTATAGTGCCAAGAACAAATTATTCAATTGGATTTCATCAAAATTAAGAAAATCTGTTCTTTGAAAGATCTTGTTATAAAAACAAATGACAGCCAGAGAAAATATTTGTAAGTCACATACCTGATAAAGATTTTGTATTCAGAATATACACAGTTGTCACCCTTGTCTGAGGAAAATACCTCCTAAGACCTCCCATGGAGCCTGAGATAGGGGAAAGTACCAAACACTATATATACTGTTTATTTCTATGATAAAGCTTAATATATAAATAAGGCATAATATGAGATTAACAATAATAGAAAAATGAAACATAGCAATATACAATAAAAGTTTGTTCTTTGGGGCCATTAATAAGTAAAATAAGAGTTAATTGAACATAAGCACTACCATACCAAGATGACTTCTAAGAGACTTGTGGGCAGATAGCAGCATGGACAGCAGGGATACACTAGATCAAGAGTTGATTTGTGTCCTGGGTGGGACACAGTGGGAAGGTACAAGACTCCATGGCACTACTCAGAAAAGCGCACAACTTAAAATGTATAAACTGTTTATTTCTGGAATTTTCTAGTTAATATTTTTCAACAGTGAATGACCCTGATAACTGAGTCCACAGCAAATAAAAGAATTGGGTCAGGGAAGACTACTGTAAAAAACTCTAAACCTCGATGATAAAACACACACACACACACACACACACACACACACTCCAAAATGAGCAACAATATTTTTGCATAGACATTTTACCAAAAATATGTGTGAATGATCAAATTAGCACATAAAAAGATATTTGACAACATTAATCTTCAGTAAAATACAAGTGAAAACCCTAATATGGCCCTCTGTGTACCTACTGCAGTGTCTAGGACTGCAAGTGCTGGCAAGGAGGAGCGACTTAAGCTTTCTTACATTGCTGGTGGGAATGTCAATCGTTTTAGAAAAGTATTGGAGTCTCTTAAAAAGCTAAGCATATGCCTACTGTATAATCAAGCTATTTCACTCCTAGGTGCCCAAGAGAAATGAAAGCTGATATTGATTCAAAGATTTATACACAGAGCTGCTTTATTTATAGTAGCCAGCATTTATTTGGAAATAGCCCAAATGTCCCAAATCAATAAGTAAATGGATAAACAAAATGTATTGCATTCCATACAATGGAATACTGCACAGAAAAAAAAAATAAATTATTGGTAGGCACAAAACATGGCTGAACCCCAGAAAAATTGTGCTGAGTTAAAAAAGAGAAAGCATGTGGACTATATAATTCTATTCAAATAAACTTTTAGAAGAAGAAAAGAGATCTATAGTGACAGAAAGCAAATCAGCGGTTGCCTGTGGATGGGTTAGGACAGGGAGTAGAGGGAAGGAGAAACTAGGAAGAATTACAAAGAAACTTTTGGGGCTGATGTTCATTATCTTAATGATGGTGATGATTAGATGTGAACATGCACGTTCGAAATTCACCAAAACTATTCACTTTAAAATATATGCCGTTTTCCATCAACTATACCTCGGTAAAGCTATTAGAAAAAAAATGCCACGAAGAAGGGACAGGAGGCTGGAAGTAATGGTAAACAAAGAAACCAGCAATGTGTTGGCAAATCTAAATGAGTATTGGTCATTTACTTAATAATGACTGTGTTAGTCAGCTTTCTGTTACTGTAACAAATACCCAAGACAATTGACTTAACAAGAGGTAAGTTTTATTTTGTTTTTCAATTTTTAGAGCTGTCATTCCATAGTTGTTTGGAACTATTGTTTTTGGGCCTGTGGTGAGGCAGCACATCATGGTGGGGACCATAAGGTGGAGCAAAGCTGCTCACTTCATGGTGAGGAAGCAAAAATAGAACATGAGAAAGGGGCTGAGGTCCAAATGACACCTTCAAGGGCACACTTCCAATGACCAGAAGAGTATCCATAGGTCCCACTTCTTAAAGGTTCCACAACTTCCCCATATCAACAGGAGGTGGGGACCAAACCCTTAACACACGGGCCTTTGATGACACATCTAAAACACAGCGATGATAATAATGACTATTTTTGGAGGTTTGAAGACAAGAGGATAGAAAAATTTGATTTTGTATTGGTTGGGACAAGTCTAGGGATTTTACTCAGCTCTAGATTTAAAAGTACATGATGTATACATCTATGCTGGCTGAGAGAAAAAAAAGGTACTTTTAAAAATCAATCAAAAATATGTGAAATAGGAAAAAAGCATAGTTAGTTGCATGCACAAAGTAAAATAATCGAAGCCATGGGAAAACAGGTAGGAATAGTTTAACGCATTCCCTTAAACTGCCTGTGGGACTCAAAAAAGGCTTCTTGGAGGGGAGAACATTTATTTAAAATCATTTAAAAATGAGTGGAAAGGGCTGGGGATCTAGCTCAGTGGCCTAAGCACCTGCCTGGCAAGTGCAAGGTCATGAGTTCAATCCCTGGTACTGCAATAAATAAATAAATAAATAAATAAAAGAAATTGAGCAGAAGGTGCCACCTATAGAAGCAGGACTTCTGTAATAAATGGGGACAGGTTGCATGAGCAAATGCACACAGGGAGGCAAAAAGACATGGCAGAGGGAACACATAAAATGCAGGGGCTGGACGGTGGGGGTGGGAACCTGCAAATGGAGATTTGGGCCACCTCACTGAGGTTTAACTGAGGGCAGTGAGGAGCCACAGAAAGCTTTTCCAAGCATAGTGACATGGTGGATGAACTGGTCAGCTTTCCCATTCATAGGACAAAGCACCTGAACCCTGGAATTTAAAGGAGAAGTGTAATTTGGCTTGTGGTTTCAGAGGTTTCATTCTGTTGTCAGCTGGCTCCAAGGCAAAAACATCGTGGCAGAAAGGCTTGATGGAGCAAAGCTGTTCGCTTCATGGTGGCCAGAAAGTAGAGCACTGGGGAAGAGTGCAGCGAGAGATATGCCTCCAAAAGCCCACCCTCCAACAACCCACTGCTCCATGGGCCCAACCTTGTAGCAGCACATTAGCTATGAACAAGGGTGGATTAATCCAGGGAAACGTATAGCACCCTTACGATCCAATCACTTCTCTAGGACTCTCTTAATCCTATCAAGTTGACAATTGAGATTAACTGACTCAGTGGGAAGTGTTTTCCAATAGTGACTTCCAGTGTTCTCTCAAACAGTGTAGAGCTTGAGTTGTTTGGCAGCGCTGGAGGCAGGGAGGCAGGGAGGCAGGGAGGCAGGAGAGGAAATCTGAGGGAAATCTGAGGCAGGGATGGAGGGAGGAGGCCTCCACCCGTGCCCCTACAGCTCAGCTTCCTGCTCAGGGTCAGTGGCAGGCGCTTCAACATGAAGACGTGCTCAGGAACTGGGATGAGTGAGATGAGATGAAAGAGTTGGGGTGATTTGTTTTCCCAACAAACCGATGAGGCGCTGAGTCTGTGGGAATGCGCTTTTAGCAGGGACCTAGCATTACCTTATAAAGTGAGGGCAGCTGGGAAAGAGCCCTGGCCTTGGGGTCCTGGTGACTGAATTAGCTCTAGCCCACTGTGTAATCTTGGCCAAGTCTATTGTCCATCTAATATATCACCCCTGCCTGCGAGAAAGGGGGTTGGATGAGCAGGCCCCTCAGTCTCTACCCAAGACTCACTCTCAGCAACTTTGCAGTGGGTCAGGAGGTTCGGTCCCAGGTCTCTGTACCCATTGTAATGTCCATCACTCTAGCCTGCCCTCCTAGCAGGGTCACCCCTAGCCCTACCATGGGGTCCTCCAGCTGGTGAGGTAAGGCCCTCTGTTGGCTTTCTTTCCTCACAATGAAAATAGCTTTATTGTTTTCATTATAAAATGAATATGGGCACAAAAAATTTTAAACCATAAGGGAAGTATAAATTCTAAAGTGAAATCCTATCATAAAAAGGTGATCTTATTGAGATTTTGGTAACAGTCTTCCAAATAACTCCATATGTACACACACACACACACACACACAGGCATGCACAATGCTACAGAATGATATGTTTGTATTTGCGTTTGTTGTTAGTGATGGAGAGCTCACCCAGGACCTTGTGCCTGCTAGGCAAGTGCTCACCCACTGAACTGTACTCCCAGGTGCAAGAATATAGTATTTTAACTATGGTGCAATTTATGCTTTTCACTCAAAAATATATCACAAGTATCTGTATAAAAAATATCAGCCTACTTATTTTTAGAATTTTATGTTTTTGTAAGCTGTACATCAATACATTACTTACATAAATGTATAAATGTGATCAGTATAAATGTGAGCAGAGCCAGCCAACTATTTTTGGTGGCTTTCTCTTTTCCTCCATGAACCATACAGAGTACTGCAATGAACATCTTTAAATATACATCCTTTTGTAGTTATAGGATCAGTTTTCAGATATGGAATTGTTGGACCAAACATATGAATGTTAATATTCTCAATACTGCTCTCCAAAACGTTAGTACCAATTCTCAGTTGAATGCGATGGTTCATGTCTGTAATCTTAGCAGTCAGGAGGCTGAGACAGCAGGATTGCCATGACTTTGAGACCAGCCTGGGCTACATAATGAGTTCAAGGTCAGCCTTAATCTATATAGCAAGACCCTGTCTGAAAAAAACTTAGTACCAATTTTCACTTTTATGGACAATATGTCAGAGTCTATTTCTCAACATCCCTTCTTAAATGTCATTATCAATTTATAATCTGATAGGTGGAGGTGTGGTTTCATTTTTAAAAATTGTCATTTATTCGGTTATTAGTGGAATTAGTCATCTGCATATTGACTAGTTAGATGCTTTCTGGATGAAGTATCCTGTCTCTGCCCTTTATCTGTTTTCTTTTGAGTACATTTGATTATTTCTCATTGCTTTTCAAAACTCTTTGTATATTGAGGATTTAGCTCTAGACCATCTGTTTTCTCAGGGTCCCTGGTGTTGAGTGATGGTTCTCTGCAGTCAGACTCCCAAGAGATCGGAGTAGTTTTTGTCTCTGGTCAGTGGAGGGCAGCAGTGGGCAAGATTCACATTCAAGAGGTTGCCCAGGCCTGGGTGGGAGGCAGACACACACACTCACACGCACACGCGGGCACGCGCACATCCTTTCCTCTTCTCAGGAAATCTCTTGGTCCAGCGAGTTGTAAAGGCCCCAATACAGATCCCTTCCACCTGGTCACTCGAAAATGGCTCTGGACAGTGTAGGATCAGGCTCTGAAGTCAGACTGGGGTTCAAAAATCCAACTCTGTCAACAGCTGACTTAGATTAGGTGTGACCTTCATGACCTCTACCTCTTGCTTTCCTCACCTGTGAATTGGGCCCGTGGACCCACCTTCACTCTCCGTGCATAGTGCTGTGACCTGGGCTGTGGACATCACTCAGGGCTGTGAGCCCTGCGCTGCCCAGCCCGGCCCCGCTCACTCATTGGCAGAGCTGGGACAGGTAGGTCCGGGCTGGGCGTGGTCCTGCCTGCGCCAGGTGGATTCTCCTGTGTCTAAGGAAGATTCCCTCGGGGTTGTGGGGAGGGAATTGAGGGTCGTTGCGGGAGGCGAAAGGGGAGAACGGGGAGAGCTGATGAGGGCTGACCAGAGCGGGGTGGGGGAGCTTTGGACTGGGAGAGACCAGAGCGGGAGATGCAGCTCCAGGCAGGAAAGGTCCGCACTGGGGCGGGGGAGCCGTGCTGGCCAAGAGACAAGGCTGTGGGGGTGGGGGTGCACTTCTGTCGCGGAGGAGTTGAGTTCTGCCTGCACAGTGCTAGGGAGACGGCTAGGCTCCTCCCAGCAGCGAGACATCCTAGCCCTAGCCCAACTTCTTCCTTCCTATCCGCAGTACGTCCTCAGCCCCCGCCAGGGATCCGAGCTGTTCCACTCTAACTCAGCCGAGGCGGTCTTATCCGTGCCTCCCTTCTTCTGGACGTCTCCTATTGCTCCCCAGTTCCTCTAGGTCCTGGACTGGGGAGGGGCACGAGCGGGCCTTTATCCAGCTCAGGGACCCCTCCCACTCTCTGAGGCTGGGAGCCAGGCAGAGTCCAGGGGGCCCTTGGCTCAGGAGGGGAAGCCGGAAGAATGGCGTTCTGATAGGCACCACTGTGGCCCGGGGGAGGATGAATCACCAGAGCGGCAGAGGGAGAGGGCTGTGAAGAGGGAGGGGCAGGGCTCTGGCCCCTGAGGTGTTGAGGAAAGAGGTGGCAGGTCCCAGGGCTCTGCGACGACGCTG
>RJWT010046671.1:0-11432 GCA_004365215.1 Cuniculus paca | reverse complement strand
GCTGCCGGCCCAGAATCCAAACCCCCCGGGAGAGGAGGGGCTGCAAGACATGTTTCCATTTATGAAAAGAAAAAAAAAATTTTTTTTGTCCGCAAAGGAAACTTCCCATATCTGGAACTGGCTGGTTTCCTGGTGCTGGTTTTATATAAAAACAAAGTCTTTAGATGGGGAGAAATTGGCCTTCTCATTTACTGCTGCTGAAAAAGAGATGTGAGGGGGACGGCTGCTTGGGGAAGGCTCAGGTTCCTCAAAGTCTTAAACACACACCCGGCAGCCTGCTGCTACGAAAATGCCTGAGAGAAATGAAAGAGATGTCCTCGCAAAATCTGTACCCCAGCGTTCAGAGCAGAAGCTTGTGTCTCAAAAAAGCTGATTTAAAAAAGGAGGAGGAGGAGGAGGAAGAGGAGGAGGAAGAAGAGGAGGAGGAGGAGGAGGACGAGGAGAAGGAGGAGGAGGAGGTTCTCGCCAGTCCTAGTGGCACATGCTGGTAACCCCAGCGCTTGAGAGGCTGAGGCAGGAGGGTTGCTCAGAGTTCGAGGCCAGCCTGGGCTCTAAAGTGAGTTCCAGCCCAGCCTGAACTACAGCACATAGCAAGACTGTCTCAAAAAGCAAAAAGAAGCTAACAAACCTTTGAATCAATATTAAAATATCTTCTAAAGGTAAGGGAAAAACCCCTAGGTGAGGTAAAATCAGCATAAAATTTCAGCTATGACAGGTGTATGGCTTGTGTCTAGAGATCTCCCCAAAGCCTCATGCAGTCAGAGAGGGGACTTTTCCAGAGGTGGCTGCCTCTAGGGTGTGCAGTTAATAAATCAGTCCAATGATTGGTTTGGCACTGTCCTAATCCCAGTAGCCTGGATAGAATATAAAAGGGACAGAAAAAAGCTGCTAATTTCCCCTCCTTGCTCTTGCTGTCTTCTGCTTGCCACCAACTGTTTCTCCTCCATGACGCCCCTTTGTCATGCCCCGCTTGCCTTGGAGCCAGCTGATTATGGACTGAAACCTCTACAAACTGTGAGCTAAATAAACTTTCTCCCTTTAACTGTGGGTGTCAGGTATTTTTATTCCAGCAGCAAGAGAAAAGTAACTGAGACAACAGGCCAGTTTCTTTTGTGAGTTGGTTCTTGTGGAATCTAGAAAATATAAAAAGGGAAGCATATGAAAATGATTCTATTTAAACTTTTGAGCCAAGTTTTTAAAGACTTCATGAAAATTTTCACCTATGTGTGGTGGACCCGCCTATAATCCTAGCACTTTGGGAGGCCAAGGCAGGAGGGTTGGCAAATTTGAGGCTAGCCCAGCAACTAAGCGTTTTAGTGAGACCTGTCTCAAAAATAAAAATAAAATAGAAGCCGGGCATGGTGGTACACACCTGTGATCCCAGTATTTGTGAGGCTGAGGCAGGAGGATTACAGCAAATTCAAGGCCAGCCTAAGCTACTCAGAAAGACCCTGTCTCACACACAGACACAGACACACACACACACACAGACACACAAACACAGACACACACACTAAATTAAATTTTAAAAATAAAAATTAAAAAATGGACTAGAGATCCAGCTCAGTGCAAAGGTGTTTCCTTTCCCTGTACCACCCCTCTCCCCACCAAAAGCCTGAAAACTAGATTTCAATTTGATTATATTTCCTTATATCTATAATCAGCTTATAATACAATACTAAAATATATTTCTATTCTTTTTTTTTTTTTGGCAGCACTGGGGACTGAATTCATGACCTTGCGCTTGCCAGGCAGGCGCTTAGACCACTGAGCTAGATCCCCGGCCCTGGTGTTTTTGAGACAGGGTCTCACTATGCGGTTCAGGCTGGCCTTGAGCTCACTTTGTAGCCCAGGCTGGTCTCAAACTCACAACGATCTGCCTGTCTCAGCCTCCCAAGTGCTGGGATTACAGGCGTGAGCCACCACACCCGGCTTGTTATTTCTATTTTTTTTTTTTTTTTCTGTTGCTAGGGGCTGAACCCTGACTTCAGGTCATTTTTTTTTTAATTGGACTTCTACACTACAGTGCTCTACTGTGAAAGATAAATAATTACACTAGGGCTGAACTCATTTCTGACAGAATTTTAAACATACCCCATGGAATGTACTTGTGTTATCCCATGCCAGGTTTTATTATTACAATCTTTTTCTGACCATGTGCTTTATGGTTCTTCGGTTCTCAGATGCCCCTTGTCAAGGTAGGCTCCTGACTGTAAATAGACCTCATTCCTAAATAGAATAAGAGGCCTCCGGTGGCCTAGACTGAGGTGTTTCCAAAACAAACAGTGATGCATATATCAGGTTTCAAGAACTGCTTGTGGCCCAGGATACATTCCTGTTAACCCTGTAATTAGAAGTCATTTTTCCCCCTTTTCAGTTGCTTTTGGCTTGCTTTGGGTTTGTTTTGCTGCTGGAATTGAACTCATAGCTACTCACGTGCTAGGTAAATACTCGGACACTGAGCTACACTCTGAACTGTGGAGCTGAGGTTCTTCAGAGACAGGGTCGGCTAGACACGGAGAGTCCGGAGTTCCAGGTCAGGCTGGGCAGCTTAGTGACTTAGTCAGACCTTAGCTCAAAAAATAAAAAATAAAAATAAAAAGGACTGGAGATGTAGCTCAGTGGGCAGGCCCCAGGTTCAGTCCCCAGTACTGGGAAAAAGAGGAGAGAGAGAGAGAGAGAGAGAGAGAGAGAGAGAGAGGCAGACAGGGTTTCCCTATGTTGTCCTGCTGACCTTGAACTCACTATACAGCTCAGAGTGGCCTTCAATCTGTAATCTTCCTGCCTCAGCCTTCTAAGTGGTGGATTACAGATGCGTGCCACCACACCCAGCTTGGGAACAAACACTGTGTGCGTGTGACTAAGGACTGTACTCAGGGCCATGCTCAAGCATTCTACCACTGAGTACATCCACAGCCAGGCCTTCTGAAATCTGATTTAGAGGTGAGATCTGGCTAAGTTGCTCAGGTTGGCCTCAAATTTTTGAGCCTCCCGTTTCAGCCTCCTGAATAGTGGCTGTGTGCTACTGTGCCCAGCTGGAAGGGCACTCTTCCATGGCTTAGCTTTAGCATGGAGATATAGCACATGTTTGGTAATTTTTTATTTCTTTACCGAAAAGTCTCCAAAATCTTTTTTTTGAGACAGGGTCTCACTGTGCAATTTAGGTTGGCCTTGAAGTCACTGTGTAGCCCAGGCTGGCCTCAAACTTGAGGCAATCCTCCTGCCTCAGCCTCCCAAGTGCTGGGATTACAAGCATGTGCCACCACACTTCCCCTAAATCTCTTTTTTATATAACCATTGTCTTCTTCTTTGCTTATAAAATGCTTTATTTCACAGTAAAATCCACATAGGATGCTCCCCAGTTGAGTATCAGATGCCAGAAATAAATGAATAATTGTTCTCATTACTTAAAAAAGAAAGAAAGAAAGAAAGAAAGAAAGAAAGAAAGAAAGAAAGAAAGGAGAAACTGTCAGAGAATTTTCCCCAGTGCTTTGTATCCTGTTGATCATTGGTAAGACCATAGTTTGGTTATAGTTTGTGTATAGAACAAATTTGGGTCTTTGTGGCTGAAAATGCAGCCCGTGTGTTTTAAAGGTAAATTTAATAATTTTGATAATATGCGTTACGGTTTGAATGTGTCCCCCTGACCCCAAGATGCATGGTTGGAAATTTAATCTCCAAATGCCCATGCTGATGGTATTTGGAGATGCGGCCTTCAGGAGATGAGTGGGACTGATGAGGTTTTGGGGGGTCCTCATAATGGCATAGGCGGCTTTCTAAGAAGGGGAAGGAGAACGAAGCTAGTGAGTTACTGTCATACTGTGTGGTGTCCCTTGCTGCGATACGGTGCAGTAAGAAGCCCCATCCAGATGCTGACCAGATGTTCCACCGTGCTTCAGGCCTCCCGGCCTCTGGAGCTTTATCAGTTACCTAGTCTGTGGGATTCTGTTACAGTAACAGAAGTCAGACTAATACAATATGACAAACTGATACCAGGAACAGCTGGTACGGTGCTTCATGAAACTCATGTGATTCTTTTTCCCCTTAATTATACATTCTGTGTACAGTACTGACATTTGTATTTTGTATAAAAGATTTCTTTATGCAACAACATAGGGATACGAAGCTCTGCCTTCTCCTCCCTCTTCCTTTTTCTCCTTCCCCCTCCCTCTCTACAGCTCCCTCCTCTTCATCCTCCTCCCCCTCCCTCCTTCTGTCTTTCCCCCTTTTTCTTTTTGTGATGTTAGTAATTGAACCCAGGGTCTTTGTACTGGCTACATCCCCAGCCCTTTTTTATTTTTTAATTGAGACTTGGTCTCACTAAGTTGTTAAGTTGCCCAGGCTGAGCAGGAACTTGGGAATCTCCTGTCTCAGCTTCCTGAGTACTGGGATTACAGTTGTGTGTCACCACACACAGCTGCCCTTTCTGTTTGAATCACCCCACCCTCTCAACTTTTTGTTTGTTGTTGTTTTGGGGCTTTTTTAGACAGACTCTCACTATGTAGTGGGGTGGCCTTGAACTCCCTATGAAGCCCAGTCTGGTCTTGAACTCACAGTGATCCTCCTGCCTCAGCCTCCCAAGTACTGGGATTACAGGTGTGTGCCACTACCCCAGCTCTTACTGGTTTTGATAAACAATTAATATTGTCGTGATTAGCCAGAAGAGAAAATACAAGATAAATGGGTATTTTGAGGGAAAGAAGTTTCACAGTTCCAGATAGTCACATATTAAGGACTCAGACATTTGGATGTACAGATCTTGACAGAACCTTTAGATTAGTTGTGAAATACAGTCATAACTGGCACCCAAGGGGCAGATAAAATTACCCAAGCTAGTTGTCTGCATGACAAGAACAAAGATTGAGGCTTTATGGTTGAGGCGGAGCCCTTGAAAGAGAAGGAAAAGGAAAAGCAGAGAGTACATGCCTGTAGTTAAGACAGGAAAAATATACTCGCGGTGGTAGGGAGGTTACATAAGAGGAGGACTTCGGATTTAGCAGCAAAGATGTAACCGTCTCCGTGCTGAGTACAGCTTTGGCCTGGGTGTAAATGTGTGAACAAAACTTGTGAGCCAACCTGTCATGGATTAAGAAACAGAGAGAGAGAGAGAGAGAAGAGTCATATAAGGTTTGATTTTGATTAGACAGGAAAGACAAATGTGTGTGAAATAGACGGGAATTTAGGATTCCATCGAGGATTTAAAGATGTGAGGAGCTGAGAGTATGTTCAGTTGAGATGGGAAGCACTCACAAAGAGGGTGAATCAGGTGAGAGAGGGAGGCCAGTGGGAAATGGTGGGATTCAAAGTTCAGGTGGAGGAGAGACCCTTCAAGCAGGAAGACGAGAGAGATGGGAAGTATTCTATCCTTGAGAGGAGGGCAAGATGTTGGGAAAGATCCTATTGCATGTCCTTCATTTTGTCTTTCAAGGTGAAGCCAAATCAAGTGCTGCAAACAAAAGAAAAGAGTGATATATTGCAGGAGGGTGGTGAGTGGACCATGGTAGAGAAAGGGGGTAACCAGGCATGGTGGAGGACAAATGTAATCCTAGCACTTGTGAGGCTGAGGCAGGAGGATCGCCATGAGCTTGAGGCCAGCCTGGGCGACATAATGAGTTCAAGGCCAGCTTGAACTATATAGCAAGACCTTGTCTCAACAAAACAAAGCAAAGCAAAGCAAAGCAAAGCAAAGCAAAGCAAAGCAAAGCAAAGCAAAGCAAAGCAAAGCAAAGCAAAGCAAAACAAAACAAAACAAAACAACAGAATGAGGGATAGGAGGAGAAGGACAGGGTAGGCACATACTGAAGGGCTGTGAAGAGTATCTTTCCCATTTGAGGATGGGGATCACAATATTTTAGGGGTATAAATGTGCAGTTAACTGATTTTCTGTACCAGTGCTCAGTATCTTGGGAGTTGGAGCAGAAAAGGCCAACAATTAGATTCATACATGTGCAGGCAATAAGAGTAAATGGAATGGGAGATCAAAAGAGTGATCACACTGTGAACGCGGGCCAATGTGACTGTAATAGCAGTTTAATTGTGAAGTGTGGGCTGCCAACGGGTGAAGTTAGGCCTGGGGCCTGTAGGGAGAAATGTCAGAAGACTGGGATCCGGGTGAGACCACAAGGAGGGCCAGGAAATGAGAGAGGCGAGAGGCAAAGGGGAGAGCTTGGCAAACAACAGAGAGCTCCCTGGTTTCCTGGGAAGAGTAACCTCGGGAAGGAAATGATCGAAGGGGAAGGTGTGGCTTTGTGGGTGCCTGGTGTGAGTGGGGTGAAGGTCTGTCAATGATGAAAGGTCAAGGTCGCGGCAGGCTGGAGCAAGAGCTGAGTCCTACGTGTTGAAATGACCCAGAATACTGGTGGACGTCAATAATGAAAAGCAAGACCATGAGTCAGATGTCAGACTTGCCGAGAAGCAGCACTGTGAATGATATGGGTAAGGAAGCCCCAGGCCGAGGAGCAGAAAATGCAACAAATGGGGACATTCTCATAATTTCTGTGTCTCAGCAAGTAGGTGTTTGTTTGTTTGTTTTGTTTTATTTGCTTTTCTTAAGACAGGGTCTCACTATGTAGCCCAGGCTGGCCTCGAACTTGCAGCAATCCTCCTGCCTCAGCCTCTCAAGTGCTGGGTTTACAGGTGTGCACCACTATGCCTGGTGAGTCTTTTCTTCTCTTCTTTTCTTTTCTTCTTTTTTTTTTCTTTCTTTCTTTTTTTGGTACTGGAAATTGAACTCAGGACCTTGCACTTGCCAAGCAGGTGCTGAAGGCTTTTCTTCCTTTCTTTCTTTTTAATTTTAAAAGGAATAAAGCAGAACAGTAAAATGAAACGAAACAGCAATAGGACAGTAGGAAATCTATAATCGTTATTATATTGCATATTGTTAGCCTCTAAATAGTTGCTCAGACTACTGGCCCCAAGCTTGCACAGTCAATCAGATAACACAAATGTCAGGTTCTTTCCCTGCTTCGGTTATTATCATCTCAGCCTGCATCGTATCCGATTGCTTACAGGTGGAGGGAGCAGAGTGGGGAGCGGAGGCAGCTTCCTTTCTGGTTCTCCCCAGCCCTCAGGGCTGCTTCTGGCACATGGGGAGCTACATGGCTTCCTTGCTGCTTCTCCCTGGCCTGCAGGGCCACCACCCCTGGTTTTCTTATTTTTGCCGGATTCCTGAATTCTCTCTCTCCATGGGCTTCGAGTCTCAGTTCAGATCCTTCCTGTGTCCATGGGACCCTCCTCCCTCCTCCTCCTCTTCCTCATGTTGCTGTATTCCAGGGTCTAGACAACAAAACTTAGAGAGGTTCGCTCTCTGCTCCTTGCCACTCTGCCATTTTCCTGGAAGTCTTACCTTTTCTTGATTATTATATATCTGCTGACTTTACAGAAAGTTTCCAAAGGGCAGGGCCTGTCTCTGTTGATCGTGTGAATCCCACAGCACCTTGCCCAGTATTTGGTAACAATGGGAAAGATGAAAGACGAGGCCATAACAACTCTTTTCTTAAGAATGTGGTGATTCTTTATTCCCATTTACACAGGGAATGTCACACTTGTTTTGCAACCCCAGCAGAAAGCATCATGCCTGACCTGCATTGAGGACTCTAGTGCCTGTCACTTAAATAAATGAGCACATAGTTGGCTAACATCTCTAAGCTGTTAAGAACTACCTCCCTGCCAAGCCTGTGGTGCTTTTACATTCTAACTGAGTGTCCACGATGAGGCTATGCAGGAGGAAAGGAAACTGAAGCTCAGAAAATCAAGTATCTTATGCAGTGACACGAAGCAGCATTTGAAGTTGTCATTTGAACACAGTTCTAACTTAAAAACCTATTTTCACATCGTGTTGCCACCAAACCTAGTCTAAGTGTGACTAGGATTTTCAAAAACCAGGTTCAGGCAAGTGTGGTGATACATACTTGTGATCCAAGTACTCTGGGAGGCTGAAGCAGGAAGATAGCAAGTTTGAGCCCAGCCTAGTGAGACCTTATCTCAAAATATAAAATAAAAAAAGGGCTGGGGGATAAAGGACAGTGCAAAGGGCTCCGGGTTAGATCCTTAGTCTCACACATATGTGTACACGCATGCACAGGTTTGGTAGATGGCTTAGACTTTATTATTAGGGCAGTGAGTCCCAAGGTAGATATAGATATGTTTTTAGGTTGCTGTGTGAGCTAGTCTCGTGCGAGATGTAGATGGCAAGATGGGATTAAAGATGCAAGGGTTTTAATAAAAACATGCAAAACAAAACAAAACAAAACAAAACAAAACGACAAAACACCATGAGAGAAAACGCAGAAAAAGAGAGCCAAAGCTCTGCGGGGACCACGAGAACCCAAAAACAAGTGACAAAAATTAAAGTTGGGGCAGAAGTACCCTACATTGCATGGGGTCCTATGAAGGTTGCATGAGAAGAAGGGGAACCTTCAGATTGGCCCATGGGAAGAGGCCCCTCTCCCAGGCGCACGTGGGCCTTAGTAGCCCGGTGCTCACTGGCTAGGAGCTGTCAGGGGTGTGGCCTCAGTGCACACAAAGAGGGATTCCAAAGCCAGCCACTGGGCCTTTAGGCCTTTTATGCTGTCCGTAGCTGGAAGTGAGTCAGGCCCATTTCCAGGGTTGCCATACCACGCTGGGAAGCTTCTCGGAAGAGGGTTGGTTGCTTCCGGTTTGCCTTCTCGTTTCCCTCACCTGCTGGCACCACACTGCTACTAAGCCTGTCTTTGGTATCATCTCACCGATCTCACTACAGTGTGGCATGCCTTAAAAGACTAAATGTGATCTTTAAAATTCCAATTTCCCTCTTTCGTTTGTAGATGATTCATCACATTTACTCAGAATAAAGAGGGCTCAAAGACTTGTTTTGGGGGAACTAATTCCTCTTCTGCATACTACTTTAGTTATAATAAGTATGGACTATTGTGCTTATCAAACTATGACTCAAAGGTTTTTTCTAAAGTCTATTTTTTAAACAGGTATAACCATACCAGAGTTGATGCTGCTTCTGTTTACTAACATTAAGCCCTGCTATGAAGAGCATGGTTTTATTTATTTATTTATTTATTTATTTAGAGACAGGGTATTATTACTGTATAGTTCAGGCTGGCCTGGAACTTGTGATTCTCCTGCTTCAGCCTTCCAAGGGCTGGGATTATAGGTGTTCACCACCATGCCTGCTCAAAGCATGCTTTATAATACAAAAATGAGCCAGTTACTTAATTGATAAAGTCACTGAGTGGCAAGATGGAGAGACCAATGCTACTGAAAAAAAAGTGTAATGTTATCTGGGTAAGGTCATTTATTAGTTAAATTTCCTGTTGCTGGGAAATTGTGACCCCCACAATTTACAGGAGAAGAGATTTAATGTGGATCACAGTTTGTTTTTGTTATTTATTTTTAAACAGAGTCTCACTATGTAGTCAGGCTACACCGCCAATCCCCTGGGCAGATCCCAAAGCTAAGCAAGTTGACTCTCACCCCAACAGCCACAGCTGGTGTGTACCTGTAGTCCCAGAAACCCAGAGGTTGAGGTAGGAGTTCAAGGCCAACCTGGGCAACACAGTAAGACCTCCATCTCCAAAACGAACAACTGAAGAAAGTTCTGGAGATTGAGGATGTAGCTCAATGATTAAGTGCCTAGTTAGCATGCCCCAAGCCCTGCGTTCAGTCCCCAGAATGCCAAAGTAAAAACAACAACAACTACTATTCAATTTTCCTGTAATGACAGGCTGTCCACAGGAGTAAGTACCAGTGTGTTAGGAGGTAGAAAGTAGCAGAGGAAACATATAGGCTACTGTACTGGGTTTCCTTTGGAAAGGCAAGGCAGGTTAGGGCAAAGAGTTTAGGATGAGCTAGTTGGAGTCATTCTGAGATGTGCTGAGGGATGGGTGCTGTCCCTGCTTGTCTGGAACCTGGCCCTGGGATGAGTTAGTGCGGGGGAGTAGCAGCTTGAGGTGTAAGAGTCAGATAAAGAAGTGGGAGGCACGAATGTGGCTTCGTCGATTGGTACATAAAACGCAGGCTCACTGTGAAGCGAATACTGCTGTGTCTAGGAATGAGCCAGCCCTGGAAAGGCAGTCTTCCCAGCCAGCCAGCAAGCCCTCTAAACTATCAAGTGTAAGTGCTGGTCTTCAAAGACCCCGACAAAATTAGACTATCCCTTCAGATTTTGTTTCCATTACCAGTTAATAAATAGTGGAGAAGTTGAAGATAGGCATGGCCTATTTCCCCTGCATTTCATTGAGCAAGTGATTTTTTTTTTTTAAAGAGAACATTTAAATTAAAACACATGAGGTTTCTGTTTACTCACTGTTACAGTTTTCTAAAGGTAAACTAAGGTATCCACCCCCTGCCCCAATGCCGGGGATTGGACCCAGGGCCTTCACACTGAGCTAGATCCTCAGCCCCACCTGCTTTATGTTTTGAGACAGGTCGGCCCAGGGTGGGCTGCAACCTGCTATCCTCCTGCCTCAGCTTCTCAGTGCTGGGATTACAGGTATGCACCACTCTGCTTGTTTGATGTATACTTTTAATTTTTTCCCTGCTTCTGCACATTGCATTTGTGTTCTGAACTAGCAGCATTCTCCTGCAGCTCCTCCCTGTCAGAACTGTGTTTACTCTTGAATGTATGTTGTGTTCTCTCTTCTTTTGTGGCTGCACTTCCTGAAAGAGGGAAGTAAGTCTCAGGTAGATGGCCCTGTGGTCGGCACTGGTAGGAATCAAGCCTCAGGAAGACTGTGCATTTTTCAGATGCAGCTACATGAGAATTAAGTCAAATGAAGATGCCTTGAAAGAGAAAAGTCAGCACCTCCGAGAATCAGCCATGATGGGACTGGGAGGAGCTCACCAAGAAGCCAACCAGCCAGGCTTCCTGGTAAGCCGAGCAAATCATGCAGGGTCCAGGAGGAGAAAACTCAAGACAGTGCCTCCTGTGAGCCTACAGCTCAGGTTGAGAATCAGCAACTACCCTGCCCCCTTCCCCTGTAAGCAGTTGGCTGCTTTGGAGGGCAGGCTGAGTTGATAGCAACTGAGGTACAAAAAGCAACTGAATGCTTGTATTGTTTGGTTGATTTTTCAGGCTTGAGGCCAGTGGTCTGAGCATCTATTGGGAGGATAACAATATGCAATGTAGCAAATATGGGGGATTTCCTTCTATCATGTCTTTAAATCCAATATTGTTCCGTTTTATTTTGCTTTATTCAATGTTCTGTGTTGATTGGTTTTATTGTTTTGTTTTGTTTTGATTTTGCTATGTCTGATGGAAAGCAGAACTATCATGAAGATAACAAGGTATACTATGGTAGCCATTGTTGTTTTCCTAGCATCCTGCTTTGAAGTTCTGTACCGATTTCACTGCTTTGTTTTGATTGGCTTTGTTCTGTTTTGTTGGATTTTATTATCTTTAAAATAAAAGAATAAAAAATTTTAAAAATGGAGATGCCTTT
>RJWT010046670.1:0-11415 GCA_004365215.1 Cuniculus paca | reverse complement strand
TCTAAAACTAGATTGGTGCACCAATATTTATTTAGAACTATTTATATTCAAGCATATAAAATTAGGTTAGCTTGCAATTTCATTTTTCAAATTCTTCCTGTCATTCTGATATCAAAAATATTCTAGGCTCATAAAATGCATTAATCTGATGTTTCTATATTGCCATATTATAGAAGTTATAGTACAAAATAGAGGTTGCATGTTTATGGAAAAGTTGCTACTACTCATGCACAGAACAGTTGTCTATTAAGAAAGAGAACAGCTTTGTCTATTATTACTGTTATCCTAGTCTTTATCTACACTAAGGGAAAAAAGATGGAAATGATCAAAACCCAAGATGAAGAAAGAGACATAGCTACAAATCTACAAAACATATAAAAGATTGCAAAAAAATTTTATTAACAACTTTATCCAATGAATTAGACAATTTATATGAGATAGAAAAACTTCCAGATAGACACAAATCACCAAAATTAACTCAGAAAAAAAGTAGAAAACCTGAATAGACATATATAAAGTAAAAGAAATTGAATTAGTAATTAAAATCTTCCCAAATCAAAAATCTCAGGCCCAACTGGCTTCACTGATAAATGTTACCAAAAATGTAACAAAGGAAATACTACACAATCCTTTAATGAAAATAAACAAGAAAGAAAACTCTTTAATTCATATTATGAGGGTCATGTTACCTTGATACTAAAGCAAGACAGAGACATCACAAGAAAGGAAAACTATAGATCAATTCTCCCTGTGAACCAAATACAAAAACCGTTCAGAATTAGCAAACCAAAACCAGCAACAAGTAAGGAAGTATGGTCTATAAAGTGGTGCTTCCTCCCTGCCTATAGATCTAGCAAAATTTGAAATATTACTCACCTGATTCAGCAGATCCCATCTATTACTGTTCCATCATTCCCTATGGCATGCCCTTCTTATAGGTTGGTGAGCTCCTTACTATAAACAGCAACAATAACAACTGCAGTCCTCTGCCAGTCCTATGTGTGGGCCACAAGATGATGGAAACAACTTGCTCAGGGAATTCCCTCTGCATTCATGGAAAAGAAGTGGTAATGGGTGCCCTGCTTTCTTGTCTTGGATTGAGGTAACTCTGGAACATGTTTTACAGTCTCTCGGGGTTGCCAGTAGAATTGTGCCTCTGTATAGGACAGTAGTAATCAGTTTATAAACATACATTGTATGAGCTTCCTTCCCCTACTAGTCTCACTTCTCCACTCCTCATTAGTGCTTCCAAGGGTCAACTCTTAAAACTATAAGTATTCAAATCCTTGCCTCTAGATCTGCCTCCAAGACATTCCTTCTTGTCTACTCCTTTCTTTCTGCTTCAGTACAAGCTCAGAACAGTCTCCCACAATTTTTAATGAAGTCATTTGGCTTAAAGCCAGAAAGACAGATGGCACCTCTGATTATAACTGACTTTCCCAGGAAAAGCCTAAAAAGAGAAAAATTTCATTTGGGTAGAGAAAGGGAAATTCAGCAACAGAAGGAATTGGGTCACTTCAGCATTTGGCCTTTCATATCTCAATAGACAGAGCTGATGTTGTAATTATGGAAATCCAGAACAATTATAATCTTCATTATAGTAATGTTGCTGACTTCACACAGCAAGCACCATGATCTTAGGAGACTTTCCCTGTTATGCCGACAATTTTACCTGGATGGAACACTATTTTGCAAGGCAGTTTACATCTATCTCTATTCATCCTCCCACCCCCCAGGCCTGCTTGCTCAATTCTGAGCATGATCATCCTCTACCCAGGGACAATCATGTGACAAGAATTAACATCCAGAACAGTAAGAGCCAGTTTCCTTGTCCCCCCTCTAAATAAACACTGATGCCCATGGGAACCAATGCTGGGAAAGTAAGTGAACAAAAACTCTGCAAGGGGAGTTTTCTTGGGTCTCATTTCACTAGATTCACTCTGTCTTATTTGAATATTTATCATATAACTACTGCATGCCATTTCTGTGACACGAGTGTACTTGAAACATCCTAAGGGAACCATTTCCAGTGAGTTACAGCCTTATATAATCCCTCCTGCTCAAATACAAAAAAACCTATGACGTACTTCTAACCAATGGGACATAGCAGTGCTAAGTGAACAGCACACCCTTGATTGTCTTAATCAGGAATAGGACGACTCTATCACTGTCCTTGAGGAAATGTGCTGCTGTGTTGTGAAATGGCAGCAAATGACAACAATTTGAATGCAATCTGCTGGTTTTTAGAAACTAGGAGCAACCATTAGCCAAATAATCCACAAGAAAACAGAGACCTTCACCCTACAGCCATGAGGACATTGGTTCTGCCTGTACTCTGAGGGAATTTGAGTCAATTTTCCCATTCAGGCTTCTAGACAAAAGAATACCCTGTTGGTACCTTGAATACAGTCTTGTGAGATCCTGAGAAGAGGAGCTAGTTAATCAATACTCAAATTCCTGCCCAGTGGAGGTTTTGAGATAAAATATGTAGGTTTCCCAAAGCTACTAAATTCCGGGTCATTTGTTATGCAGCATAGAAAACTAATACACAGAATTAGGGTTAATTCTTGGTTTGCTAATATCTTTTGTCTTAGAATCTATTTTTCCCATATTCAATCTTATCCAGTTTTTCTCAGCATCCTAAATAAGAATATCATCAAGCCTCTAGCCCTTACAGAATTGGCATATCTCACAGACAGTCAGTCAAAAAAATCCAACTTGTGTCCTGGAATGAGTACGCCAACTGATAGCTGGAATGCACAGAGAAGGGAAGAAAACAGTGCATTTGAACTCTCTGAGAATGTGAGCCATCGTCACAGGTGCCCTCTAGTATCTGAGTCCTTGCTTTTCCCTGAACACAGTGTTAGACTACATTTCCCAGACCCCCTTCTATTAGTGCCACTGATTCTTACCAATGAAGTATTTATTTCCAGAAAAGCTACGGTCACTTCTAGGACAAGAATTTATAGTGTTTGTGATTTTTCTCTATTTTCTTCACTCCATCAAAGGGTAAAATTCTAGTGGAAAATTTTAGGACCCAAGAAAATGACAGAAACATGTGCTAGAAGGAGCTTAGGTCCCTGAAGGATCACAAAGTGAAATTCCATCTGGTTATTATGCACAGTTATGTCAACTATAGTGGTCCTGGAAAAAGAGAACCAGTAGGAGATATTAAAACATGCATTGCAATGAATTGACTTACATGACTGTGGGGCTTGACTAGCAAATCTGAAATTCTTTGGGCTGGTGTCAGGAAAAGCAGAATGGAACTCTTCACCACAAGCTGAAGCTTCTGTCCACAGGTGGAATTTCTTCTATATAGAAGTCTTGGCTTCACGCCTGAGGTCTTCAGGCTAACCCAGATTATCTAGGACAGTATTACTAAGAGAAAGTCAATGGATTATAGCCTTAAACTAACAATACAACCTACACCCCACCACCTGAATCAGTGTTTGACTAACTGCAGGCTGCAGCCTATCCAAGTTGTTAAAAAAAATTAACCACAACATCTGTGATAAGAATTAGCGTACACAACTGTGTTTAGCCAATTATTTGTGAAGTGTGTTTATTGCAACAGTTACAGTCTAATCTGGCTAATGAAAGCAAAGTATCATCCCTTACAGCCTCAGTCTTTACATCGGAAGAAAGGAGATAATATCTAATTCCTAAGGAAGTCCATACCTTTAATTAACAAATACTAGGGCCCCCAAAGACTTCTGGTGCAGGTGGGCTTTCTCCCTACCATTCTTTGATTTTCCAGAAAGTTACCCTGGGTCTCCAATGTGTCAGCATCACTATGACTGTTTTATCTCCCTCGTGGTATCCTTGTGATCCCAAATACCCCTGCCCATTTTATCACCGCAGTGATTCAGAATGGGCTTTCTATGCAGAAATTTGACTATGTTGCATCTCCTGTTGTTATTCCCATTACTCATTTCTGCTTTTATGTAAAATCCAAAATTCTTACTTCACCTCTGTTTCATCCTCCCACAATCAGCTGTGCATCCTTTAATAAGGATATTTGTCACACTCCTCAGCTTTTTCTTGCTAGACTTTAACTAATATGCAGTTAATCATAGCAATGTAGAAAGCAGTTAGAATCCTCATATCTCCCTACGATCCCTTGGAGAGTTTATTTATAGAATTTTCAACTAAGCTTTAGATGTTGCAAAAAAAAAAATCCAGAATCTGACATTTCACCACTCAAATCTTTCCTCTTATTTAAAAACAACAGACTTGAAGAAATTATGCTAAGTGGAATATTACATTTGTATCAGTGGATGCATAAGGGTTGCAAATATTTTTAAATCCTCATCAAGATCTGATAGTTTATTTCTTTTATATTTTTAAGTAATAGCCAACCTAATGAGTATGAAATGATATCACATTGTGACTTTGCGTTTACCTCGAAACTAATAATACTGAGTATCTTTTCATGTGCTAATTGGCCATTAATGTATCTTTGAAGAAATAGCTAGTCTTTTGCCGTTTTGAATAAGATTGTCTTTTTGCTGTGGAGAAAAAAAACCAGATTCAATGAGTACAAAATTTATGTAAGTCCTACATGTAAACCAAAGAGAGAAAGATAAATATTGTAAGGAAAGGCACACAGGCCATTACCAGAAGTTCCGTGCTAAGAGGTTACATAAATTAGAAGTTTAACAGTGCTGAAATTCCAGTGGAGAAAAAGCAGAGAAATACTAGCCAAACAGATGTTTCTAATGATCTTTTATGAGGAATCTTAGAATGACTATTCAAGTTTCAAAAGCATATTGCTCACCCAAAGACTAAAGAGAGGGAAACCAGGTAGGAGACTGGAAGTCCACTCATAAAAGCAATGTAAATTCCTTTTGATAGCATAGTGGGGATATTTGATTGTATTACCATTACCCGATATTCTGATTTTTCCCCTTATACTCCCCATCATTTCAGTAGAATTACATATTTCTATCCTGGTGGACATAGAGATTTCCAGTTAACTTTTTATTTTCAGTTAACTTTTAATTTTACAAGTTAACTTGCTTTTGACAGTAAAATGTGGTTAGAAGTAATGTTTGTCACTTCAGGCAGATGTGTGAAGAGCTTAGCCATGTCTCTTTTCCCTACTGTCACTGTGACATATAAAGGCTATTCCATCAGCTTGGATACCAAGGCAAAAACACAGCTGACCCAGGATAGGCATGTTGCAAGGGCAGGTAATAAAACATTTTTGTTGAAGGCTATGTGATTTTGAAGTTATCTTTTATACTGTTACATTGCGACATACTTAACCTATTCTAAGTAAATAAAGAAAGTGGTTCCAAAAATAGTTTTCTTTCTATAAAAAGTAAAATATGCAGCTTTGGAGACCAGAAAAATGGGAACCTCTGTAATGCAGTGATCAAACACTTGGTAAAATTCATCTGCCATGATAACCTTAGTGAGCATGTGACTCTAAGCTAAAAATGGGACAAAAAGAATGTCAGCAGTATACATTGATGGCTATATTTATAATGAGACAAAATACTACAAGAAAGAGATGAGATCAGAAAGGACTGAATAACTTTTAGTCAAGTCAAAAACATGAGAGACAGTCCAGAAACTTAAGATCTGTTTTGAGAAGGCATGTCTTCCCAAACACAAAGCAAAAAGACCAAAATAAAAAGAAGAAAAAGCTTATCAAAACTTAGTCTTGTGGGAAGGCTCAACTCAAGATTGTACCTATTACATATTTTGGCAATTACTTTGAATTAAGTTGACACCTATGTCTTCTGATTAGGTTGGAATGTGTGTACACACCTTGTATAATCCTTTAGAAGTGAGCAGAAACTCTGAAGATAGTGGGACATCATTTCTATGCAGAGGAGACCTTGTAAAAAGAATGAAGGTCCCTAATCAGAGGACTACCAGTTAATCAAAAAGGAGATTTTCTCAGGTGATCATGATAACTACATGTGCTTTCAAAAGAAGTCTGTGATAGTTAAAGAAAGAAAATTCTGTCGCCGGCTTTGGAGAAGTAAGCTGTCAGGTAAAGACCTTAAGACAGCCTTTAGGAGTTAAAAGTAATCTTCACATGAAAATTGAAAATAGAGTTCACAGTTCAACACTCTATAGAATTTGATTCTTCCAACAATTACGTGATCTTGAAAGGTCACCCTGAGCTCCAGAAAGGTACTGTGATTTCAACCTTGTGAGACTTTAAGCAGTGAACCTAGCCTCACTATGCCCAGAGTTCTGATAAGTAGAACTAAAAGATAATTAATGTGAATTTATCAAGCCAATAAGATGATGGAATAGAAAAATAATACATAATCTAGTGAACCTTCAGTTAGTAATAGAAAAATCATCTAACAAGATTTTGTTGGACTAAATGGCTCAAAGGAAAGATCTTTATAATGAGACTTATGTGGAAAATTTAAAACCTTGAGATACCTACAATTAAACTTTGAAAGTCCTGTTTCAGAAAAATTGGTGGGTGTAGCTACTACCATATGTTATTGTTTAAAAGATACAAGCTAAGTTTTTCAGAGTTTCATGTTAAAAGAACCATCACTTTAAGCAAAAAAAAAAAAAAGTGATAGTTCCAGACTTGTAGATCCTCAGCCTTCTATGAGACATAGCAGATGAGAAACTACCCAGCTCCCCACAAAGACATCTTCTACAAAGTCATCTCCAGCTGCCTCCCAAAAATATCATCAGAGTAAAGATAGTGTTTTAGCAGCTCTTGGTCACTATGACCATAATACTTGCACAACTTGAAGAAGAAAATGGAGAAAAAGTTTATGTTGGCTTATGGTTTAACTATTTCAGTCCATGGTTGGCAAAATTCAAAGAAGAAACATGGCAGGATGGCCTGGTGGAAGAAAAGTCCTCAACTCATGGCACCTAAGAAGCAGAGAACAGGAAGAGAGAGAGAGAGAGAGAGAGAGAGAGAGAGAGAGAGAGAGAGAGAGCCAGTATAAAAATATGCCCTTCAGGTTATACTCTCGGTGAACCTTCAACCATCTGTTGATGAGGTTAGCAACCCAATGGTTTATTTTACCTATGGAATATATTCCTGATGAAATATTTTTATTCAAATCAAATAGATTTTATTCCACAGGGAAAAGAGAACAATACACAAGGAATGTCCCACCCTCAGCTACAAATCATAACATCTACCATCCGTGATTATAAAATTACTGCTGATCACTGTTGTGTGGCTCCCATCCTTTCCCTTTCCAGATGCAGCATTTATTAAAATATTTTAGTGATTTTTTTTCATTTTAAATAGAAAAAAACAAAAAATGACAATAAAACAGTTTTAAAAGAGACTAGTAGGAGAGTAGCAATAATCAACAGATTGTACATTGTTATATTCACAGTAGTTGTTCAGAGTACAAGATATAGCATGAAAGATTATTTTATGAATGTTCTGGTAGTGCATTTTAGATAGAAAGCAAAAAATTACTCATATTCTGAGCTCAATGGTGTGGCAATGATGTTGATGTCCCATTTCCATGTCCTTACGCTTAACTCCTCTATATACACCTACTGACTTCCAACTATATCACCCGAATTTCTTTGCCTTTGAAATACAGAAGTGCTGGGGATTAACCTGGGATCATCCCCAGCCAATGCTTTGTGGGAATCTGTGGGAAGCAATCAAGGTTCTTTGTCCCTCTGGGCTGCGATAACCCTGGACTGTGTGTCTTCACTGGATCACATAATTTCTCCAGTGGGATTTAGCTCCAGTTTTCCATACCTTTTATTGGCTAAATTCTGTTTCTTACCTCTCTTACCCAATTCTCAAACAATATTTCTTCTGCTTCCAAAATAAATCTTTCTAAGGAAACTCAAGTATGACAACTGCTCCTTGGATCCAGGTGCTCTTGTAGTGACTGCAGATTATCACACTTCTGAAAATCCTGAACTTTGATCTTGAAGCAGAAATGTGTGGGTAGAGGTGGGGCCTCCTGAGTTATAGCACTTAGGAGAGGAAGAAGTTGATTGTTTCTAGTTGAGGTAGAGAAAAAGAACTCAATGTCTTGTGACTTGAAGAAGGAACTTTTCCTCTGTTTCCCTTCCCTGTGGGAGCATAATTCAGTTCCACTCTATTAAATTTAGGAAAAAGTCTTGCAACTTCTTTGGTCCATGATATTAGGAAGGAAGTATTGATCCATTTCCTGGAAAAAGTTTTAAGAGTCAACACATACTTTTTTACGTTCCTTTTCTTTTTTGTTACATACCTGACAATGTTCCAGAAAGAGATTGTTCTCCAATAGCTGAGTCTCCAGATGAAGGCACAGAAGGAGAACCTGATTGACTCAAAAGAGGCAGTAATAAACTTATTTTCATAAGATTGGGCTTTCAGGATTGTTTGTTATTGTGACATAACCTAGCTTCTCCTGACCACAGTGTCCCTAAACAAAGATCTGGGGAAAACAAAGAAGATACATATACCTAATGAAAGAGTAGGTCTGATGTTATGCAACATTTATAGCCTCTGTAAATGAGGAGACTACCAAAAGAATAAATTGGCTCCTGTGATATGGAAAGAAAGACAATGAGGGTGGCTATTTAGAAGATCATAATCATAGGAATAAGAGAGCGAAGCAAAATTATGCCAGGGTCATTACTCAAGAAACTCAGCAGGACATTTATTCCCACAGACAGAGTTGTAAATAGCCAGAATATATCATTGCCAGCAATCAGAAAACTGTTGTCAGTAATTTTAAATGAAACCTTGGCAGATGCACTGATGAAACAAGAAAACTTGCCACACAGAGCTCTATTGTATGTTTTATTTTTCTTATCTTTTAGGGTTCCAGGAGCAAGGTACCTGTATCAGATACTGGCTCTGACAAATTTAAGTAGAATAATAATTTGTTAGAAGGATATTGGCTAACTCTTGTGTCTCCTAGAGAGAAGAGACCAGAGTTCAAGTGCTATGCAGCCAAGAGTAATGGAAACATTATCCATTTTCCTTGGCCCACTAAAGTCAATGATGCATCACTATCACTGAGGTGGTCAGACCCAGTAGCTTACCCTGCTTATACAGTGAACAGTCACACTAAAAACAGAACTTGAAAGAAGCTGATACCATTGTCATAATCCATCACCACAAAGATTTGAAATGGTCTGTCTTTTTGTTGTCACTAGTCTGTCACTCTTAAGTCTATAGTGGATATACCTGAATGACAAACCCAGGGACATATACAAGGGAGCCTAGAACAAGACCTGGCATTTTCATTTTTCACAGTGAAAAGTAGATTCTGTCTCAAAGATACGAAAACCTTCAAACAGAGGAAGGCACTTCAGATCTTGAATGAACCATATGAATGACATGCAGTCACCCTAACACAGCACTTTCTCCTTAGAAAGGCAACAAGCGTCAGTGAAAAAGTCACAGTTAGGTTAAATCCCAGTTGTTTTTCTTCTCCTAGTGATATGAAACTTTTATCCTGGGTCCCATCATCGATAAAATGAATGATCACTACCACTGTATGTGCTATGTATTTATTCACCTAAATATCTATTGACCTACCTATCTACCTATCTTTCTTTCTATCTATTTGTAACAGACCCATCATGGATCGTGTCAGCAAAAGTCATAGACACAAGTTTGATTGCTTCACCATACTTCTGAAATACTTGAATTAATTGTCAATTCTTGAAATATTATATAAAAATTATATATTTGTGCTTGTCTTACAAGTTGAGATCAGATACTATGACTTTTCTTTTTCTTACATATAGAAATAATTTCAGTGTTTACTACACACACATCTCCCTTCTTCCCTAAAACTATCTCCCTACTTTTTCTAGCTGCCAATGTAACTTTCACATCAATGACACAGGAGTAAGTATGCTGGACTTCAATCAGGAGTAGAGTTTGATTCCCAGCTCTTCCAGTATTCAGTTGTGTAGCTTTGGAGAAATGACTTACATTTTTTTAAGTTTAAATTTCTGCATCTTTCAGAGTGACTTTGAATACCTTTTGAAATCAGGTATTATACACAGGAAAGGTCACTACAAGCCTTTTATTATTAATTCCGTAGTCATTTTACCAGTGTCACCTCCTGCAAACACCTTCCTTCTCTCTGTTTTAGCAATACTAAACTATCAATCCTCTCTCTCTCTCCATCTCGCTCTATCCCTCTCCCTTACACACACACACACACACACACACACACACACACACAATTTTAAGAATGTTGTTCCTACCTTCTGTATTGTACTCACCCTTCTCTCTTCAATCTCCTCTTCCACAAAGCCTACCCATGATCCTCTAGGCTAGGCTGGTTGTACTTGGGGCTTTGAGGACTCTCCCACTCTGTGTGTTCTGCTGTGATTCATCTTAGAGTTTTATAAGTTTTTTCCTGTTTTCTTATTAAGATTGCCTTTGAAGGGTCATGGGGGGGTTATGGCAAGATCATGAGGGAATAAATGAACCTGAGCTACTTGGGAAAATGTAAAAATCCTAAAAATAGAGTAAAAACTTACATTTTAGAAACATATGTGCAGCACAGATAACATATATACTAATGGTTTTAAATATGCAAGAATATTATATAATGTTTTTGAAATACACAAATGCATCTAAAATATATATTAATGCTTCCCAGAGGAATGGAGCAGCTACACATAATGAGGATGAGAATGAAAGAAAAGAGACTTGTCTATTCATCAGTTCCATTTTTATTTGTAATATCCCATTTTTTAAAGTTGAATGATATACTATCATTTATACTCTTGTGTATATGTTAAATATTTTAAAATGAAACTTAAAAGAAAAATAAAGACAATAGGATTTGGAATTAGAAGAACCTTGTCTCTGTTACTGTCAAGGAGATCTTTGTTCTGTTACCTTTTTCCTTGGTTTCTTAATCTATAAAATGGGAATATGGAATGGTTCACAGTGGAGAAAGGTTGGCCAATAGGTACAAAGTTACAATTAGGAAGAATAAGTTCTCATGTTATTGCACAGCTGGGTGATTATAGTTAGCACTAAGATTTTATATAGTCAAAATAACTAAAAAAGATTTTAAATGTTCTCTTCACATAAGAAATAATGAATGTTTCTGTAAATGGAGATAATTAGCCTGATTTGATCATTATACAATGTATACTCATATCAAAGCATTGCACCCCATATATTTACAATCATTACATGTCAATTAACATTAAAAACAATTTTAAAAGAATATTTTAAAACTGTAGAAACTATTAGAGATCATATCTATAAATTGTGTAAGCAGACCAAAGTCTGCCACAGATCAAGTGTTCAGGAAATGTACACTGAATAAATTTTCAAATATTGGAAATCACATAAGACACTTTAAAAATGCTTCCAGGGAAGCTTATTTATTTACCACCTTGATGTCTGAAAAGTGAAAGCATCATTACTGAGTGTGGAGGGTAGAACAAATGTTAAGACCCTGAAATGTTCTCTCC
>RJWT010046669.1:0-11422 GCA_004365215.1 Cuniculus paca | reverse complement strand
ACTGTCCTCATTCTTGCCACGGTGTGGAGAAAACGGACGCTGGCCGGAGAGACCTGCATTTGCTAGACGGGCGCATAAGTTGGGGGAGAGCTCCGTGCTGACTGGTAAGTACGGAGTCTCCACCTCGCCCAGCGGACCCAGTCTCCCCAGGAGGTGAAGCAGCTGGGCTCTGGGCATAGACGTGCAGCGCTAGACTCAGCTCTGGCATCAGCTTGGAGGTCATAAAGACAAGAGGGGACGCCCTGAGTCCCAGAGCTGGGGTTGGTGCATTCATGGGGTTGCAGGAGCAGTGTCTACAGATGGCACATGTGTCTCAGAAGCCCAAGGTCACATCAGCCACCACAGGCCGACCAGGCAAGGCTGGGATGTGGGGTCCAAAGCGCAGGGAGGCAGGAAGGCAGGGACATCTGATGGTATCACTCGATGAAGTTTCAGGTTTCCCCAGCTGGGGATCTTTCCTGGTCAACCTGTGACCGTAGGGTCTCTAATGTCTTCTGTGTGACCATCGTGTGGCCTCTTGCACAACAGGAAGCTCATTGCAGCCAGGGGCCCTGGGGCTAATGGCCAGGGCAGGCATGGACACAAGCCTGCAAAGAAGGATGTTTCCACCTGTAACACTGTGAATCTTCAAGACACTGTGCTAAGTAAACCAGCCACAAAAGGACAAATCTTGTGTGACTCCAGTTAAATGCAGTACGGAGCAGTCAAGTTCCCTGAGACAGGAGCACGGGTGTCCCGGGCTGGGGGAGGGGGATGACAAGTTGGTGTTTAATGGGGCAGAGTTTCAGCTGGGAAGATGGGAACATTCTGGACGTGGATGGTGGTGACCGTCACACAAAAAAATGTATGCACCTTGTGCCTCAAAGCTGTGCACCTAAAAATGGTTAAAATGCTACATTTGACATGATGTATATTCTACCATAATTTTTAAAATGTGAATGGGTTGTGTTAAGGTCAAGAAACCAGTGCTAAACAGTTTAGTGGCTGTTCCGGTGAACAAGGAGTGACTGGTCCCTCCAAGGGCAATGGCTCTGTCCACAGATTCTGTCCCCTTCACCTGCTCCATAATCCAAGTCAGCGTCCACAGGGGAGCAGACTTGGCCACAGGGACCCAGCCTGGAGATAGACAGGACATGCCTGCTCTTTGAGAGCACGCATCCTGACCTCGGAAGCAGAAGGATAGTATTTCTCTGGCTTTTTCAGTTCCACAGGGCTATAAACCGGTCCGAGTCTTTTCCTAGGCACACACCGCACACACGGAGAAATCCACTGATTTTCCGCTTCAAAACCCGGCTTAGCCTGTTCCAGGGTGGTCCTGGGTCAGTCCTCCCTCTGATCCTGTTTATCAAGCTTGCCTTTAAATGCCCTTCAAAGACTATTTATGGGCGTAGGTTTAAGGCTTTGGGGACTGTTCTTTCAAGATACAGACATGCTTAAAACCCTGTCCCTGGGGCTAATGGACGCGTCACGCGGTGGGGCCCAGGGAGGATGGGATCTGTCCAGTGAAAGGCTAAATATGACAGAGATTAAACTCGCTGTAAACAAGAAGGATTAAGAGTCCAAAGCCCGGCTGCAGTGGGATCAGATGACGCAGCCCGTCCGAGAATAAAGGCTCCTCGGGAAGCTACAGAAGTGGTTGAGCAGGGCCCAGGGCTGGGGTCTTGGGTTTTGCTCACGAAATCAGCAGTGGGGTACTGAGCAGGGCAGTAGAAAAGTGACCAAGGGTGGAGGCAACAGCCACTGCCCGCCCCACACATAGCAAACCTCAGGGCTGGCTGGACCACCACCTCTGGGTGTTTTAAGCTCAAAACACGATCAGCTGCTCATTTCTTTTGGCACAAAGTCACCCAGGGGACGTCTGCAGCAGCCGCACTGTCCTTTCCACAGAGGCTTCTTTCTCGCGGTGCATTTAGCGGGTAGGGGGCTGTGCCTGCCGGCAGAGGGGCTGCAAGGCAGCAAAGCCGACCCTGCGCAGAGAGCACCTTACCCTCCTGGTGCTTTTCTACCAGGCTGGCCAAGAAGCTTGGCTTCTCCTCTCTCTTTTGAAAACAATCTAAAGAAAATAAGAGGGAATCTGAAAATTCTAGAAATCCTGAAATCTTTTTTTTTTTCTTTAAGAGAGTGAATTGGAAGCAGACATCATCCTGTGACCTGGAAGGCACCTCCACGGTGTCTCGGTGCGTGAACTTATGGGCCCCGAGCTCTGGGACGCTTCCAAGGACATGAGATGCCGCTGCCCTCTGCGTCTGGGGAGTTGTCGTGACCCGGGGATGATGCCAGAGTGCAGAGGCACAAGCCAGAGTGGCTGCATCTTGCAGAGTGAGCTCGGGGTGACCCTGGGGTGCAGAGCCCCTTGGTAGTGTGAACCTGGAAGGCGGACAGGCATTTGCCTGTGGGTTTCTGAGCCTCGTTCCAGAGAGCCAAGAAAGCAATTAGTCCAACAGGTGGTCATCAAGGCGCTTGTCCTGGGTACCCAGAGGCACCCCGCATAAGTTCATGGAACCTGCGAGATGGTGTGGGACGGGGGGCTGAGCTGACCGATAACCACTCCCCCATACACCATCACTGCTGGATGCGTGCACACGCTTCAGCCTCTGTCGCTCATCACCATCCACTCAGCTGCCACCTTGGGACCGCAGAGGCCAAGCTTCTGACCCTGCGGGACAGTGGTCATGCATCGCCTTTCCCCGTGTGCACCCTGAATGTGCCACTCTGGATCACAGAAGGCAAGGGGAAGGCTTCGGAGGTTAAGGAACAATGTGCCCCAACCACACCAAAGTGTACGCTTGTCATCACGCTCCCGAGAAGAGGGAGGCTGCACGTGGGAGCCAGATGCGGCTGGTGGAGTCCACCCTTGTTATTTACTGTACACGACAGCACCGGGGACAACACATCTGGAATTGAAGAAACACCAGCCGTCACGTAGCTAAGCGCATATACTCTAAAGGGAGACGCGCCACGCACACGCGTTTTCCGATCACATCGGAAGCTCGGCCGCCTTCAGGTTAGCAGCGGTGCAGCCTGCCTGGGCGGCCAAGCACTCGGCAGCAGATGAGATCTTAGTGTCTCCAGCAGGAGTAACAGGGAAGACAAAAAGAGCCCTGCAAAGAACTAAAATACATTCTTTTAGTAAGTTTCACCGATGTTCAAAAGCAAATCTAGAAAAGCAGATGGGCGTTTCGGATGTTTTGATTTAGAATGATCAGCTGATCTCGCACAGCTATCTAACAAATGGCATCGCATGCTGTTTTTTTTTTTTTTTTCATTTCTTTTACCGTTTTGAAAAAAAAATACACATGGTAATTTTATATCACCTACTGCCTGTGAAAGTTGGGCTTTTCTCTTTGCGGGGCCAGGTACTCGGGAATCGAGTTTTTCTGCCCACTGTGGGTGTTGTACATGACCATGACCAGGTGGGGGCAAAGCATTTTGCTGAATTTTTTTTTAAATCCAGATAAGTACATTATTTTCACCACTTTTCTCAAAGCTTTCATGTATTCTGTTCACCACAGATATCCACAGATGCGTATAGCAAAAAACAAAGTGCTCTGGTGACAAGGAAAAGAAATAGGACAGGGGTCCCGCTGTATTCACCCCTGCCTAAATCGAAGCCACAGTTAAAAGCACCAGCTCTGCATCTCCCCTGTGCCACACGTTCAGAGCCCAAGGGAGAGCGCGGGGCACACCCCGGGCAAGCTGAGCAGGCTCTGTGAGGGAAAACGCCAGGGCGTGCCCTCTCAGGGGGCTGTGCAGTTCATGTCTGCCCGCTGGAAGTGTAGGCTGTGAGGTCACTGTGAGCACAGGCTCAGGTGAGATGTCAGCCATGCTGGAGACGACCTGCAGTGGATCCCAGGACCAGGTAGGAGGGGGCAGGTGGTGCCTGCCCTTCTGATCCCACATCTAACCCTTGTGTGACTAAGACTTAAGAAAACCCGCCCCACTGTCCCCTGCAGTCTCCAGGGCTGCAGGAACCTGTGGTTTGTTTTGCACAGGGATGAGGGCTGAGGCTCTTTTGAACCCATCATTCGCTGTCTTCAGCATCAGCCTCTGAGGTCTCTGGGACAGGGATTGGGCATCTGGTCACCCTTACTGCTACTTCCCAGGGTCCTCGCTTAGCACTTTGGCTGCGGGACAGTTACCCCGCCACCAGCCTGTTCTCCATAAATCGCCACTCCACAGCCCCTCTCAGAGAAAGGAGAGTTGAGGGCACGCCCGGGGCATGTGGAGCCTTTGCCATCTCTCTGCCACGTGGCCCCCACACTTCTCCATCTGAAGCCAGCCTCTTGGCCTGGAAGCCAGAGTCCACCACTTCCCAACACTCCTGGTGGAAGCCATTCCTACAAATCTCAGTCCCTCCACTCTCTGCCAATTCATCCTCAAACACGCACTGCACACCGCCATTTATCTTTCCACGGAACTCGTATTCAAAGGTAGTACCGTGAAGTAACGCACGAGCAGAGTAAACAATATTTCACACGTTACAGAAAGACGTAAAATGAAGAGTCGCAGCTACCCTCTGTCAGAGCTCTGGGCCGGGTCACTGCTGAGCTGTGGATGCCTGTTAAACCATGTGCTGGGACATCTGTTTCCAAGCACATCTCCCACATGAAGCTAATACTGCTATTTCTTTCTCTGTTGTAAAGATTGAAATGCGCCATGCAGGCACCGTGACCCTCACCAATTCTGTAAAGTTTTGCTATGTTGCATCATCTTTCATGTTTCCCTTCCTCACCCTTTGCAGTTTTAAGTGAGATACGTCAGATGGAAGTTCTCAAACTTGATTGATAATCTAAATGACTCATGGAGCATGTTTAAAATCCCAATGAAAAGTCTCTCCCTTCTCGGATCCACTTAACCTCCCCAGCAGCTGAACTGAAATTTTTATGTTGTTTTATGTATGATTTGGTGTGGAGGGATCAACCTGGGTTGAGAGCTATGAAAAGGGATCCTTTTATTCAAAATCAGGAGATCAACATGAAAGGGCAGAAAGGGCAAGTAAAGTCAGTATGAAGAACTAATTGAGGTAAAAGGAAAATTAGCCAAGAATAAAATAACAAATACAGACTTACCTTGTAACCAAGCAAATCCCACTGCTCGATACTCACCCATGAGAAATGGAAATGTCACTTCCTCACAACCTACACACAAGTGCTTACAACTGCTTTATCATAATTGTCAAGAACTGAGAACAACACAAAAGTCTCTTGATGGGAACTGGACCAATCGTGTCTATCCACACAGTGAAAACCTACCGAATGGTAACCGAGAATGAACTGTGGATATGCACAAAAGCAAAGCAGTGGGGGCCATTACTCTACTGTGAATGTCGTGAAAAGCTATCATCCTGTACCACAAAAATAAATGTCACTGTGTGAAGACTGTAATAAATCTGACTTACAGATACAATTGGAGAACTTCTCTAACATGAAAGTGTATGGGAACTGGACCACTGACAGATGAATCCTGTAGGATGAACACAGCCACCAGTGTTTAGGTCCATGATAGCAAACCTTTTAGAGACTAGCACCCAAACTGCACCCCTAAACCCACCCGTTTATAGCAAAGTGCCAGCACTGCATTTAACCTGAATATTTGACGCTGGGGCAGTTTGGCTCACACGCCAACAGCCAGGCCTCTGCATGCCTCATGCAGCATTTGTACCATGGGTTTCCCCCACCACTGGCCCAGGCTAAGAGGCTGAGGGTAGGTTTGTGAGACTGTATCAGCATCCCAAACTGTCCTAACCCCACAAAGCCCTAATCACAGTGACAGCTCATCGCCATGAAGTTTCTAGTTTGCCTACAGTTCATGAACATTCTTGATGAGCTGATTTGAGTTATACTTCTAGGGAATTAATTTTTGTATCTTATGATTTAACACAGCCATCATATTTTGTGGATGTTTTCTATGTGGTTGGTATAGTAAATGTATTCACTACCAGCTTTTTCCTGATAAATAATATGGTGTACAAATAATGTTGCTCATTTCTCCCAACTTCCCCTACTTATCCTGTTTATTTTATATTTTTTAAAAATATTTTGAGATAGGACCTCACTATGTAGCTCAGGTTGGTCTTGAATTTGTGGTCCTCTTGCCTCAGCCTTCCAAGTTCTAGGATTATAGGCCTGCATGCACCATATCCCTGACTTTACCTAAACTTTTCATTGAGTTTTGAAATGTTTCAGAACAAGGTGGGATTTCCTCAATATTATTGATATGTAGATGTGCAGATGTGTTTCTGATTTTGTAGACAAAATACTACATGCCTCCTCATCAATGCTGACTGTGGGAAGTATCTTTCCACTCACAATTTATGAGCTTTGGAAATAATTATATTTTCAACTTAATCTAAAGCCTTTCAGCCATGAATTAGGATAATCGTATGGCTTTCCTCCTTTGCCACTAAACTTGATGAGTTATAGGAATAGATTGTTTGATGTTGAATCAACTGTATCTCACCAGAGTAAAATCACAATTTTGATGCAACATAATTAAAATGTACCAGGTATATTTCATGTTTTTATAGCTGAGCCTCTGTAAAATGCCTGCACATTTTACTTAGTGTTTTAGAATCGTTTCATAGGTGAAATGTTGGCGTCTTTTTCTGTGCCCAAATTGTAGGTTTGGCCATCAGAACCAAACTTTTCTCATGTCTCAGCATCACAAATTTTTCTTTTAAGTTGCGTCTTACTCATACCTTAAATTAAGTTTTTTTCCTTCCTCATAATACACGCATATTCATTCAGGAAAAAACACAGTAATGACCCCTGCCCGCTTCTCCTCATTGACATGATAAGCTTCATTTAAAATAATCGGAAGACCTTTTCCCTCCCTGCTTCCTCCCTTTCTTCCTTCCTTCTGAAAAGTCCAGCAGAAGAGCTGGAAGGTGTGGCAGCAACTCAGGTCGAGGTCGCTGCCGGGGAGCAGTGTGGGGCGGATGCGTGAGGGGCTGGCAGGGCCAGCTCTCCTGGAATAGCAGCAGAGCTGTGTGGACTGGTGACATCCCAGTGGAGAGCTCTGGTAGATGCTGCCTTGGCCGAGTGACCAATGTCATCCTTACCAACAACAGGAAGACAAGCAGTCACTCAGCAGCTACCAGGACAATGCCTGTGGCATTCCTTCTAAATTCGAATGTGAATCTCATCTTGAGGAAGCACCGAGCAAAACCAAACTGAGGACCATGGCATATCTCAGTCGTCAAAACTCAAGTTCAGGAAATTCAGGGAGAGTCGGAAATTGTCTCAGAACAGGTTCTCAAAAAAAACAGACAACCAGGTGCAAGCCATGAATGTAGGCTGAGTCATTATGATCCACAGAACTTTGCTGGAACAACTGGGGAAGCTCAAAGAAAGCCTGGGAACCGAAGAACAGCAAGGTGTCCCTTTGGCCCCCTGCCACCTCAGCTGTGCTGTGGCTGGCCAGAGAGGGACCTCGGAGTCCAAAACTCAGAAGCTCCACCCAACACACCTCTCGGGGACTCGGGGGAAGTTCCCGCACATGCCTTGCAAGCTTTCTGTTTGTTTAAAATCATGTCCAGATAAAAGAATAAGCTTAGATGACGGCAATGACTCAACACTGCCATTATGCATCAAAAGACTCCAATTCTGTGTATCTTTTGACCCAGAAGTGCCACTATGAATGGTAGACCCTGAGGATACAATTACAAGTGTCCACAAAGATTTGGCTTTGAACTGATCACCTAGGGTTATTTGTAAGTTTAAAAAGAGAGAGAGAGAGAAAGAGAGAGACAGAGAGAGAGAGAGAGACAGAGAGAGAGAGAGACAGAGAGAAGCAACCTAAAAAATACTTTAGTAGGATTTGGGAAGATAAATTCCTGGTATAACCATGAGATGAAATCCTAACACAGTCATTAAGAAAAATGTTTGAGAAAATCCTTCACGGCTTGTGAAAATATTTACGATGTACACTGAGTGGGGAACACAGTTCCTTCCATTACTGAAATGGCAGAAGAACAAGCACTCTGCCTGTGTGCGTGTGTGTGTGTGTGCATGCGTGCGTGCGTGCGTGTGTGTGTGTAATTAGAGAGCGAATTAACTGCAGTCTTTACCACAAGGAAGCCCAAGGCCCTCACCTGCTAACACACACCCTATGTCTCCAAAGCTAGGATAGCAAACAGAATCTTTTTCCCAAACCTACAAGATGTAATAGAAAACCATGGTGAACATTTCATTGTTTAAAAAATTTGTCACAATAAAAGACACACTGCAGCTAATCCTTCTCAAAATATTTTGTCATGCTTTAAACACAATTATCTTACCATTCTTGTCACTTTCCACAGCAGTTCTGGAAGTCCTCTTTCTGAGTGTCTCTAGTTGAGTAGTCAAAGATGTCTTGATGTCCTGAATCCATTGAAAATGTTTCCCATCCATGGTCATTTTTACACTGGGCAGATGCCAACTCCAGTGAATAAAGCGGATGTGGATACAGAGTAATGTTTTTATTTGACAGAAATTGCTATAAGCATTTCAGAATTGATTCAGGACATCAAGGCAGCCACAAAAAGACACTCAAGAAAGAGGACTTCCAGAACTGCTGCAGAAAGTGTCAAGAGTGATGGGCTAAGTGTGTTCGAAGCCAGGGGGAGGATTTTGAGGGAGATTAATGGCAACATTCCATTTTACTGCAATACATTGTTTTTGAAGTTACACATTCCCCATGGGTTGTGGTCACATCTCATGTGTCTCTATATGGATGACAATTCCTTATGTGCCTTTGTAACTTACCACATAGCATTTTTCAAACATAGTCATGGTCTTCTAAGTCAATAATCTACTGTCCAAATCAGAGCATCCCTCAGGAAGTCTGAGGGCCTTGGGAAGGGTTTGATGGAGGAAGTGGCCCTGGGGACATCTCTCTATTCCAGGTGGCCACTGTCTTTCAGGATCAGAGACCCCAGGAAACTGCAGAAGCCCTTGGGCTCAGATGGGACATGCCTCTTCCAACACTCCCTCTGCCACGACAGCCAACATGTCGCTGTCTAGGGCTGAAGCATTCTTAACTCACTCTAGCCTAAGCGAGTTTGAAAACCATAGACACATGTGTGTGTCCTGCACAGTCCGCAGTGGAGGCTGCAGCCTGCAGGCTCAGCTCAGAGATGGGCTGATCTGACAGGCAGCCACCAACTCGTCAGTGGTGCTCAGCGTCTTCACCACCCTTCTCCAAAGACTTCTCCAAGCCTGGCTGCAGGGAACCCTTCCATAAATGGCATGGGATGGGGACTGGCAAGATGCAGGGACATGTGCAGTGACAACAGGTGACTGTCCTATGTCCTCCTAATAATGCCAATCTGGAGGGCTCCCCGGGAAGGTTGATGGGAGAATGTCCAGCCCCGGCTTGGTGAAGAGTTGGGAATGGGCAAAGTGTGTCACTGTTGAGTGGCTGAGCCCCTCAATAGCCAAGAAAAGGGGGCTGGCGATGCACATCTCCTAGATGACTCAGGACCTTGTGGCCAAGGCCTTTCCCTGCCTTTTCTCCATGGCAGTCATGAGAGGAAGGCAAACCCCGGCACAAGGATTAAGAAAATTTTTGTCTCTATTTAATTTACCCCCTCACTTGACTAACTAGGACTGGAAAGAGAGATGCATGTAATTGTAAGAGGATTTTGTTTCCTCTGTTAATTACAGATTCTGGAACAGGAAGTACAGTGAGCAAAAGCCCCACTCCGTGACCTTCGCTCCCCAGTGACTCCCGAGAACATGTTATAATACATGGTGAAAAGACTTCACAGATGTAATTAAGACTACAAATCAGCTGATCTTAAAATAAGAAGATTATCCTCAATCATGTGGGTGGGTCCAAATCCAGACACACGAGACCCCACAAGCAGAGCCCTTTCTTTGACAGGCGATCAGAAGAGGCAATCAGAAAGACCCAGGGCCCGAGAAACATTTGGTGTGCCTGGGTTGGTTTGACAGTGGAGGGGACCGTGTATTGGCAAAACAGAGATCTAGGTCCCAGGAACACAAGCAAGTGAATCCAGCAGTAACTTCGGTAATCCTGGAAGGGCAGCAATGACTTGCCTTCCAGCCAGTGAGCCGTGCCTGATGCCTGACCCTCAGAACTGTACAGGAATGAGCAGGCATTGCTCCCAGCTGCTGAGCATTTTGTCATTTGTCCTGGCAGCAATTGCAAATTAATACAGGAAGCTTTCAGAATGCACCCAGCAATGAAACTGGCATCCACAACATACAAACCACTCCTACAACTCAAAAAAACAAAACAAACAAAAGCCACTCTCTAATGGAATCCAGGCAGAAGAACTTGCATGGGCCCTTCTATTGCAAAGTCAAGACCCAGGGAAGCAAGCCGGTCCCCGAGGTCATGAACGGCGATGGCAGGGGAGGTAAGGGATGCTCGGAGTCACACAAGTACCACCCAGGACAAGTGGCTGTGACTGCACGGGGTCCCCACCCCAGGCCGGCCAGGGAGGCAGAGGAACAGAGAGCAGCGTGCCACTTAATTGAAATGGATTAGTCACAGACCTCCAGAGAAACCCTGCCCAGATAGATGCCCTTCTTTCCAGTCAAAGAGAGCTTAGCTTTAGCAACTCACACAATGTCTGTGGAAGCGTCTAGAAACCTGCAGTGGACACATATGGAAAGAAACAAGGAAGTTTAGTTTCAATGAGGGTGGGCATACCAGGTAAGTATCAATGGTCCTAAAGCACACATATGTGTGTTTTCAAAGAGAAAAGAATTACACCGTGACCTCAAAACCTGTTCCCTCCAGCAGGAGCAAGAGGTGAGGGTACATTCCTTTCAGTCGCCGGGGTTCAGGAAGAAAGAGGGCCGGAGTCACAGCTGGCAGCACTGTGAGCGTCTAATTAATCCAATGCCCTTCCCTCCTGGCTGATGGATTGAGGGGAAGTGACAGATGTCATCTGTGTTAACTTCAGCAGAGCTCTTGTTTTCATCCCACATGATTTGCTCATCCAACCCAAAGATGCTGGCTTCACATAGAGCCTGGTGACAGGTAAAGGAGGCCCAGAGCAGGGAACAGGAAAGGGAGAAGGCTGCCAGGGAAGAGCTGGGCAGGCTGGTATTGTGGGGCAGCAGAAGCCCAGCCCTGCCTGTGCCAATCCAAGGATAGAAACCATGAGAGGTGCAGCTCAGCCCCAATCCCAGGCCCAGGGCTCCAGGGAGAGGGGGTGGAATGAGGCTTAAACCCTGCGGGGAGCACATGGGGCTCTGAGAGGAGAGAGCCCCTCGGACCTCACCGCTCTTGCTGTTTCAGTGGGTGCAGTAAGGGGACCCACTGCTGCTCTCTGGAAGGCTCATTTTGGCCCCAGTTTTCTTCCCCAGGGCTGGAGGAAAGTGTCAGACACAGAACTGAGAGGACAGGGTCCAGGAGCAGGGTGAGGGCCTGCAAGATCACTCCTCAAATCTGCCACTGATTCAGGGGG
>RJWT010046668.1:0-11431 GCA_004365215.1 Cuniculus paca | reverse complement strand
CGATGCTTAGCTGTCCCCCCTGACCTTGCGACTGCAGTCACACAAAGACCTGCACTGCACGGGACCCTTTGGCTTTGGCCATGTGCCAGGCTCTTTCTTGCTCTTAAAGCAATCCATGATTTCCTTCAAAGTCTGCTCTGACAGCTCAGAATCCAATTCTTGGCCTTGACAATGCCAACTGAGGACAAAATGGCTTTGCTCAAGTCATCTCAGAAATTGGCACAAGGTGGCCGAAGTTGGCCCTCTGCAGATTCCAAAAGGTAGTCCTTTTATCCTTACCTCTTGGCCATATTTCACTTACCTTCCCACACTTTCTTTTTTCCTTCACATACTGAGGACAAAGGATGGCAGGGAAGAACGTCAGCTTCTTGGAGGTCAAGGAATTGTCCTTTCTCCTCCACGAGACTCGTAGGGACCGGAAGGAAGAGCAAGGAGAGGTGTCCGTACATTTGCAAGCTGGCTTCCTCCAGCTCAGTGATGTCCATTTTGAAGATGTGAGCTCTAAGCCTAATAAGTAGAGTTTGGGGTTGTTGGGGTTGACTGTCTGAGCTCTGGCTGTTCAGTGTACCTCTGCCGGATCCTCGGATACAGGATCTTTCCCTGGCTCTGTCTCTGTGGTGGACTCCTTCTGCTTCCTGTTTCAGGAGTGGCCACGTGGCTTGCTCTGGCTGATGGCATGTGAGTGACCATGACACAAGCTAGCCCTGATCAGAGGTGCTGGACTGTCTTCTGGGTCAGCCATCACCCCCAGGTAGATGTCACACAGGGCTGTTCACTGTCCCATCAAGAGGGATGAGGGAACACTTGGAGCCAAGGTCCATCTGAATCACATAACTTACAACACAGGTGAGAGCGTTCCTGTCACTGTGGGTCACAAAGTTCTGGGAGTTGCTTGTCACTGAGGCTAAACCTGGCCATGGAGGGGTCCCTACTCCATGCTTTCATATCTTAGATTATGTTCATCTCACAGGTGAATTAAAGGAAAGGCATAAAGTCCTGAAATATTCCTCAAGTAAACTCCAAATGTTGATCTATGTTATGATACTCAATAGAGGAAGAATCCAAATCTAACAAGATTTCAGCTGGACAAAAGAATTTCCTGATTCCAGACAATGTCCTAAAAAAGTGACCAATTTTCAGTAAATTACCACTAAGTGAACCTTTACATCTACCAAGACAACTTTTCAGAGAACACTATCAATGCATCCTACCCATCAGTCTAATGTTTTGAGGATTTAGGGGACCCCCTGGTTCACAGATCTGAGGGCTTCATGATCTGCTGTCTAGGGTCGTTTTCTTTCTATCATTGCTAACTCTCACTGGGTGGGTAGGAGGGGGCTTGAAGGGATCAGGTACCTTTCAAAGCAGTGACAGATTTTATTTGATTGATACTTTCTCTTTACCTTGTAAAGAAAGAAATTTCTCTATTTTTCAAAGGAGGAAACTAAGCTTAGGGTGATTCAGTAAGTCACACATGCTCATAAAGCTAATAGTTGGAAGATTTAGCAAACCAGACCCATCTGCCTCCAGAGCTGTACTCCAATCTACCCAGCATCACCATGCAATGGGATGGGGGAATATAATAAGTTTCCTGCTCACATGATGTTTGCATCCACCACAGAATAACCAGCTATAATTGATTCATTGTTTACCTTATGCCGGGCCTTGTGTAAGGTGTTATATATTAATTGAATGTTCACATAGGTTCCTAACTAGACTCTGTTATTATTCAGTATTCCACACAAGGGTTCTTTGATGGGTCTGTCTGAGTCAGTAGCTCCTCCTGATGTCTCCAACATTTGTTCTCTAGCTGCGGGGACCATCAAAACTACCTGGAGGCCTGGATGGTCTGCAAGGCTAAATTCCTAGGAAGCACTGATGCTAGAACTGTGAGACCACACTTTGAGAGCCATGGTGTACACCATTCCCCACTTACTGGGTTACAGAGAATATAGAGAAAATGACCAAGTACATAGGAATGGAGCTATGGCCTGGAAGAAGAAGTCTATGAGATAACATCTACAAGTATGACAGATGCTAGGTGGAATTTTCAGGTATCCAGGATGATTTCCTAAGGAATAGGAGTTCAGGAACACTGCCTCGTTAAAAACAAACAAACAAACAAACAAACAAACAAACAACTGAGAGTTTCTGATGGGTAGGGAAGCAATCAGTTGAAAATTCTGTGGGTTTCTTTCTTGGATGGTGGGTGTCACGTTGGAATGATTTCAGTATCGCACTGGCTAAGAACATTGGAGGACCTAGATAGCCTGGGGTCCTCTCCTAGGTGTTTAATACAGATAATAACAGAATTCAAGGGGTAAGGGGATCAAACAGTTCTGGAAAGCTTGCCTAGGAACATGCCACTCCTTGTAGACCTACACTGTGCTTTTGGTTGCTACAGATCATGAGAAGTCCAATGCTGAGAAATCTACATAAGTACACAGGGCTATCTGCGCCTGATAGGCCATTTGGAAACTCTCAGAGGAGGACCAATCTGGTCTAAACCTTCTCTCCACATATGGGGAGAAAGAGGCTCCCAAAGCTTGAACAACTTGTGCAAGGTTACTGATCCACTTCAGGTTATAGCTGCAAACCAACTTTTGTGATTCGTGGTCCTTTTTACGGGCAGATGTCTATCTTCACTGTCACTGTCATGAAGTATCTTGAGATGAGCCTTCCATCTCATGGGATGCCGAAGACAGGGAAGATTGATGAGCATGGCTCCCTCCCTCCACTCAACATTAGCATCGGCTTGGCTTGGGAGAGCTCCTGAGGACTCGTGTTCTCAGGCCCCGTGTCTGAGCCACTGAACCAGAATTCGGGGTGTGTGTGGGGAGGTGCCTCCCAAGAAAAGGTATCTTAAAAAAACTCAATTTCTGAAATGATTATGTGGCCAGAGTTTGCACAGTGGCTCAGTAGACTGGAGAGTTATGATACATTGGAAAAGCAACAAGTATTGCCTTAGAGACATAGCCCACATTTGCATTGCATGTGAGCATCTAATGATCCAGTTTGCCTCTGTGGTCAAATATTTAGCCTTTTTTCTATGTTTCCATTCCATTATTATTGTTTCAAATTCCATAAGTACTGAAAAAAATCATTTTCCATCCCTAAATGTGGTTTGCATAGTTATACCCTTGACTCCTCTATGCAGATTCTTTCTTAATTTTTTTTTTCTGTTCCCTAGAACACTAACCTTCCTCCACTCAGCAAAGACAAGTTTAAACAGATACTGGGTTCAATGGGAGACTCATTTTCCATTTTCCATGGCAAAGAAACTGAGTACTGGAATAAGTCAGAGGTATCATTTGCTGAATATTTTTGTAAAGACAGTTTAATTTCAGGTCCTTTATTTGCGAGAGAGTTGGCTAACCCAAATAAAACATTATACATCTGTCTGTTGTTATGAGTGACCAACTTCAGCTGAACACTATTACTTAATAATAGCTAACTTTCCTATAGAATAAAAATGGGCAGCAGCTAAGAGCAAATGGAAATTTCCTTTGGTTTACCACCCTGGATCTCTCTTGCTCCGACATGTGAAGAACTTGGGTAATAAGCATATTCTCCCCTTTAATCATAGCGTGGCTTGGACGTGCATTGTTGTGAGATGACTGGTAAAACAGGAAAATTTATGTCCAAAGGGAAGACAAAGAGCAAATGGGATTGTGCTAGGTTCCCAAGAGGACTGCCCCTTCAAATGTTCTCTTCAGGGGATAGATTTCTACAACTGGCTTGTGGACTCTCACTCACTATGCTTGTCTAGGTTAATACAAATGCAGAGACGGAGATGTCTCAGCGCAGTGCCATTTGGTTAAGGAAAAGGAAATGTAGAGTACGTGGGTTGGTTTGATTGCAGCCTGGAGTAAATCAAGCTGGAAGGCATATTTCTGCAGACAACCCTGGCATGGAAAGGTTTCATGTAACTGGGCATCGTTGGAGCATGCAGACAGGAACAGGACAAGCAGGCAGCAAGCAAGGATAGTTGTTTGCTTTAACTCCTCTCTTCCTAGCATCTGGGGAGTTGCTTTGCCTTTTTATGATGTACCTACCATTTTATAATTTGCAGCTCTTCAAATTGATGTTCCTCTCAATGAATTTCTCTCATGCAGACATTAAACCTAGCAACTTTCGACCCTCATGTGTGTATTTCTTTGCCTCACGCTTACATTTTTGATGCGGGTGAAGGTACAGAAAGGCAGAAAGCACCTTTGAAATATATAGGTGCTGATTTCAGGCTGGCTTGCCATCCTGGCTTCATGATGGTTACTTTTCCTTTCGTTTAGAATACATTTGGAACGGTCTGTCTCCACGGTCAAACTGATGACTGACCGGCTTCAGTGTTATTCACCTGCAGATAGGGTAGAATTCTCCTCGCTGATTTTTCATGCTCATTATTATCCTAATGGGACTCTTCTCCCAGACAAAGGAAATTACGACTTTTGCTTGACTTGGAACCAAGTTGTTTAACCACAGGATGAGTGTCAAAAGTTTCCCAACCCAGTCTCACTGTCAGTATAAACTTGGACCACATTTCTTTGACACAGAAACTGGATCTCACAGGATCCCAGGGGAACACAGTAAATACCAGAATTCTTGCATTATGCTCAACTTACTTCAAGGACTGGTAATATTTCCGAGGTGTTTGCTTTTCTCAAGGTTGAAAACAGACTCTTGGGATCACAGGGTCATAGTAAGACGTTCTAAAATTTCAAAATGCCTTCACATTCAATCAAAGTCTTAGACCTTTGGCAGCCACTAATCTCTGTGAGCAAACAGGGTAACACAGCGCACGCCACCTGCACTTAGTTAGCTGGAGGATGACTGGCCCGATTTTGATGGCGTTAAGAGTTGCCAGGTATGATACAAGATGCTCAGTTAAGTTTGCATTTTAGATGGACAGCAAATAATTTTTAGTGTAAGTATGCCACCAGCAATATTTGATACATGCTTATACTAAAAATTATTGTTTATCTGAACTACAGAGATACAGGTGGAATTTCTATATCTATATATTCACACCATATGTACAGAAAGATATAGACAGCACGGTGGTCCTATATTTTTTGTTTGCTAAATCTAGCATCCTTAGGAAGAATAAATTTATGCCCAAGCGTAACTTGGAAGGCCAAAAAAACAAAACAAACAAAAAAAAATAAAGACAAGATTTTAATATGTAGACAATAGCACTTAGAAGAACAACACTCCAGATTTCCCCATTACTAGGAATTCTGAAAACAAATACAGAATATCATGAGCAGAAGGCCAGCCTGATCCCTGTGTAATTTAACAGTGAAGCCAGCAAGGCTACTGTGCCAATATCATTTGAACATTTTAGTTCAGGGATTCTTTTTTTTTTTTTTGCGGCACCGGGGATTGAACTCACGACTTTGCACTTGCCAGGCAGGTGCTTAGGCCACTGAGTAGATCCCTGGCCCTGGTGTTTTTGAGACAGGGTCTCACTATGCCATTCAGGCTGGCCGTGAGCTCACTTTGTAGCCCAGGCTGGTCTCAACTCACAACGATCCGCCTGTCTCAGCCTCCCAAGTGCTGGGATTACAGATGTGAGCCACTACGCCTGGATTAGTTCAGGCATTCTTAACCAGGTTTTTTTTTTTTTTTTTTGGCTATCGTTCCCTTTGGAGGAATAGTAAGACATATGACTAACTTCTTGGAATAGTGTTTAAAGAGACAAAAATAAACTTCTTAAGATTAAAGAATGCACCAGTAATATTAAAAAGCACTCTTTGTAATATTGAAAAAATTAATGCTTCTTTTCCCATTATTGAATAAATACTGTCATTTTGAAGTATGGTGAGCAGAAATGTTCTTCCAAGATCTCTGAAAAGACTACAATGTGATGTTGAAATATCTGTGATTTTTCTATGACAAAGTCACAGAAGTGACTTATATAACCATGGTTTATTGCACACATTCAGAGCAAGAAAGTACACATTTTGATTGATAATAAACTATTCCTCCCCCTCCCTTCTTCCAACATCATGAATCCTCCTGAGTTCCAGGCAGAATCTCTGCAGGAGCCCTGGACCCAGGTTTACCCTCAACTGTGGATTCTAGATGTAGTTGTGCTGATCATGTCAGAGAAATCAGATCAATCCATTGTATCCTTCTGAGTGATTTTCCTCAAAGACACAGTTAGCCATCACAGATTCTGTTTCTCTCATAAAAACAACGTGCACACGGAACAATCAGAATCATGGTCATTCCCCTTCCATCAGGGTATCATCACATGCACTAAGGTGGGCAGCAAACATCGCACTGGTGCTCACACAATTGGAACAACGCTGCAGGGAGGCTTTCCCACTCCCCTACTCGAGAGGCAGTGGTACCCTTTGCTCTTACCTGGACACAAAGGAGAAGAGAACAGAAAACAGCTGCGATACATACATCACTCTCGGTCTTCATAGTCTTTGTGCAGCCTTTCTCAGAATTATGGAGCTGCATCTTTACAGTTAAATATACTACTCAGGCACACGCAACTTTATATTCCCATGGTTTCATCATAACTCTTACTGGAACAAAAAGAGCTTACTCATCGGCAGAGTACTAATTCAGACAATCCTCCCCTTCATAAATCCTCCAGTGGCTTTCCCTGCTGACAGACAAATCGCAAGCACCTTCAAGAAGCACAGCAACTCTTGGAAGTCCTGGCTCTTTCTCCCTTTTCAGCTTTGTCCCCTTGTGCCCAGAGCCTGGTGCATACCAGTCTCTTCTGGACCAGCTTATTGCCATTATATGATTACAATGGATGAAACATAAAACATGACTTCCCCCAAAAGAAATCACATCTACCCCAGAGGAACAGCAGAGGGTTATATTCAGATTATTTAAAATCCTCATGTAGCTATAAGATCCTTCACCCACTAAATGGACAAGGTTTCTAAATCTCTAACTCCCAAAGCATTAAGAAGGCGAGAAAACATCTCAAGACTTGCTCGTTTGGGAGCTGAGAATTTATTGAGCACCTGCAGTGTGCTGTGTAAGGAGCAGGGATTTTCCGGTAAGTAGGTTCTGCTTGCTGAATAAATCTTTAGCCGAGTGATTCTATGGGAAGAACAAAAAAGTCCAGGGTAGAATCCAGGATATGGGCACATGATAAGCCAGGTGACAGGAGGTGTCAGGGACACATACACTTGCAAAAATCCTAGAAGGCACAGAGCTTGACACCTTTCAGGTGATGTGGAGAGGGAGATGACGAAGGAGAAGCAGAGGATAGAGCCTGGGAACCTGGACTTCATCCTAGAAGAATGAAGAGAGTCTCAGGGTTTTATTCAAGGAAAAGATAGGATTGGACTTGCTTATGAAAGGGATCCTTGTTGACCACATGTGAAATGGACTGGAAGTGGTGAGCAGAGATGCTGGCCGTCTGTTTAATTGTGTTTTCAGTATCCTAGCTGAAATTCCTGATGTTCTGGCGAGGCGCCTGAGAGCAGCCAGAGCCCTAAGAGGTGCCTTCTGGGTAGATTCACTGAGTGGGCATCTCTAACAAGCAGCTTTGGGGGACCAGGGAAGAGAGGGAGACAGGTCTGAAAGATGACTGCTGGCTTTCTGGCATGGAAAGGATGCGGGACCACATTGGAGGAGGTAACTTACTGACCAGAGGACACTGGATCTCTTAAATCATGCCTGTGTTATTAGGCACATGGGTTCTCAGAAGGTTCTCATTATGCCCACATGGAGCTGGATTTTATACAGAATCCTGATGCAGAAGGAGGAACCTGCAGAGGGATGGACAGGGAGATCCCTGGCCCAGGTTTGAGGGTGTATACTCTGGACTGCCAGGGAGACCCCTGAACAGATGTGAGACCTGCAATTTGTGCTAGTTGAGCTGATGTCCCACAGAGCAGGCGGCTCAAGGAGGCACTTACATCTGCAAACAGAATTTGAACCATGGCAGTGGCTACATTTCTCCCACATGTTAGGAATCCCAGCCTCAGTGCTGGGCAGTCTTAGGGTCAGGAAGCACAGGTCTCCGACAGAAGAGACCAAGGAAGAGCTTTGGGTCCAACGAACACAAAATCACCAGTGACCTACTTTCCACCTACTAACACTCCCTATGGACAAGTCTACAGACATGAACAACTCCATGCGTGGCGTCTGGTAGAGTAATTTGGCATGGCTTTATCGGGGAGAGCAGTTTGACAATGTGTACCCAAAGTTTTAAATGATTTATGCATAGCCTTAGACCCAGTAAATCTAAGAACTAATAAGAAATGTGCCACAGAGTTACGTACAAGAGTGCGCTCTGTTTTAGCTATAATATTAAAACATTCAAAGCAACTCGAATCACCAATAAAATATATAAAATATTTATAGGCTGCAATATTATGTAATCTTTAAAAATTAAGGCAAAAAAAAAACTTTTTCAAGGCAATCTGCAGTGCTGAATGTACAGTGTAATCCTTCTCTGGTTTTCTTTCCAGGTAAGATTAAAATGAAAGCCCCTAGAACGCTAACAGCAGTTATCTCTTCAAAAGAAAACAAAATTAGAAAGAGTTTTCAACTAGACTTTCCATTTTTATGCAGTTAATCTGAAAATTCAATTTCCCAGCACAGAGCATTCTCCAGCACTCCCCGCTTGACTGTAAATGAGAAGCACTTACACTGCTCTATGAGAAACTTTCCACACACTGTTGTGGCCAAATCGAGGAAAGCATTCACTCTCAGAGACGTTTTGATTATGCAAATCTAAGAACTCGTTTTCGGTAAGTGGTCAGGGCTATCATTCCATGTTAACAAGAGGCTTCGCTTAATTGGCTGGAGAGTTTGCACTTTGACTGCTGTAAGGCAGATTCTTGCCCACTGCCTCGGTGGGCAGCTTACTTTACTTCCTATTTCTTTCTGCCCTGTGCCTCCTGGCAAACTCCTACTCATCCCTCAAGGCCCAGCTGAAATGTCACCTCTGCTTTCTGTTAGCGTTCATCTTGATCCTCTCTCTGCCTTTTACATGTTTTCTGTACCTCATGACAGCATATAGTGTACGGTTGTAATATTGCTATGGATTAAAAACTGGTGGTCAACTTAACACCAGCTAAATTAAATCAGCATGGTGCTGAGTGTAGTTGGCCCACCTGAGGAAAGGAGACACAGGGAGGAAGAGTGAGGCATTGTGGGTTCTCCTAAGTGTTGTTGTTTGGGGCCATTGGTTCTCCTGGAGGGGCTTGTCATGCTGGCTTCTCTGATATGAACTGGGTTATTATCATCAGAAGCACTCAGGACCTTGTTCCTGAGAGTGGCCATGGTTCACTTTGGGGGAGCTCTGGTCCTTAGTTTGAGCATCGCTTCCTGGCTCTGGAGGGCAGTGCAGGGATGTGTGCTGTTTAATCTCCAGGAGAAGTTACCACCCTGGCTTCCTGACATGGACCTCATTGTCACTGAGGATGGTTGTGATACTTTTCAGGGCAGCCCTGGTCCTTATTTTGAGTGTCACTTCTTGGCTCCAGTGCAGAACCCTCAGCATAGCTAGCACAGATCCTTTACCCTACTGGCGCAGACTTTCTAGCTTCCACTGCTGACCTTTGGCTCTTCCCAGTGCAGATCCATAAAACAGACTTGCATGAGTCCTTGTTGTGGGCTCTAGGCCTCCAGTTGGACTCATGGGGAGCATTGTCATGGGCTCTATGTCTTCAGCTGGACTCATGCAGGACCTTACTGTGGGATCCAGGCCCTTGGCTGAATTTCCTTGGTCTTTATAGAGTGTGGATAGATTTCCTGCACTTTCTTGTATTTACCTGGGTGACCATCATAAAATAGTATTATAAATTTTGTGTCCTGTATGTAGTTGTTATCCTTGTAACCCCTGGCTACAACAAATGTACTTTTTTCAAACTCTCCTTTCCCTGTAAAAGACCACTTAGGGAGGGGATGCATGTTTAATTCCTCTTTTAATTCCTAATGCTGAGCCCAAGACTTTGCATATAATAACAGCGATACTTGAAGGAGGAACAGAATGGTGTCAAAGGGGATTTTCAGCCCTCTGAATTTAGCAACCGCAGCTCAAATAAATATAATATATGCAGTGTTCTGGGTCAGAGAGAAAGCTGGTCCACAGCTGGACACATCGGGGACACAGCTGGGCACAGCTGGGCACACTCATCACTGATTCGAATGGCCATGGTAGACATAAAGATTTGGACTTCTAAATTTGATCCATAGCTTACAGATTATTCTGCAGTATCTGGAAGAAAAAATTAAGTCCATATTTCTCAAATGGAGCAAAACAATCAAAACTCATGGGCCTAAATTTATTGAATTTACCCCAGTGAATTCACTTGTTAGGTTTGTTTCATATTCTATTTGGTTTTAAGAATACTGAGCACAATGATTCAATTTTGACCGTATCCCCAGAATCTCCTGTGTTTGAAAGCAAGGCTTTGGAAGGCGATGGGAGCATGGGGTGCTGTGCTACTCAGGGGTTAACACACTGAGGAGTTCACGGCTGAATGGGCTACTAGAAGATGAGGTGCTTGGCAGAAGTGGATCCCTGGGTGCATGACCTGGAAGCATGTGTTCTTGTCCCCCACCCCTCTCCTCTCTGGTTCCTGGCTGCCACTCAGTGACCACTTTTCCTCCACCAGCCCCTTGCACTGCGCTATTTCTGCCTTGAAGCCAGCCCACCATAGACTGAACCTTCTTCAGTCTTGAGTACAGCAGTAATCCAGACAGGCTCTATAACAAAATAATCGAATTATTCCAATCTAGCTCCTACTGGTCCTTTTAAATGTGTATACTTTATGTTAAAATGCATACGACACATTAATAGAAGACAAAAATTCATATATTTATGCATGTGTGCCTCAGCATTTGCTTCTGTATTTGGGGGGAAGGGGTGGTTTTAAATTGCAAATCCACTCACTGCTTAGACCGATGATTATGAAACTGAAACATACATCCACATTCTCTGGGGGTCATTCACAAATACAAGTTCACCTTTGGAGAGTTTGGGGTGAAGTCTGAGAATCTGCATCTCTAACAAGTCCCCCGTAGACACAGAGACCCGAGAAGCAAAGCTCACTTCGCCTGGGGTGGCCACAGTTCCTCATCTGTTCTGCCCAACCCAGAACACAGACAAGGGGCTGAGCAACCGGGGATGGCAGGGGGGCGTTTAAGCTGACTTCCCTTCCCAAGCCCTGTAGCGAGCGAGGCCCCCAGAAAGCTTCCTGGAAAGATGGCTTCACCTATGGGAGAAAGTTCACGGTCCCAACTGACTTCACTGGGGGAAAAACAAACATTGTTTATAAGTCACCATACAGTATTACAAAACGATCCTGTAGTCAGCAATTCTTTTCCAAGGTTTGGCTTTTATCTGGAAACTTTCTTTCTGGGAGGCATAGCTGGAAACCAAGATTTGACTACTCCTGGAGCTGACATTAACCAGAAGAGTGCTAAGTCACGTGTCTCTTCCACC
>RJWT010046667.1:0-11424 GCA_004365215.1 Cuniculus paca | reverse complement strand
AGGTGGTGGAATAAACGGAGGTTACTAAGGTGTCTGTGATCCAACAGCATCAGGGTCATTATATCAAGAAGAGAGAACACAGACACACAGAGGGATGACCTTGTGAGGACACAGGTACTAGCTGACATCTCCAAGCCAAAGGGAGTGGCTCAAAAGAAAACAGCTCTACTCACACCTAGACCTCGGGCTTTCAGCTTCTAGGATGACGGACAATAAGTGTCTGCAGTTAAAGTCACCCAGGCTGTGAGACTTTATTATAAGAGATGACTATGCAACATATAAATGAACCTTCACCATAGATAACAGAGCAAGGCAATCAAGCTTAACATACATCCAGAACATGAAACTCAAAGCAACAAACATGGAGAAGAGAGGATCTCTTTGGTGGAATCTGTCGAGGGGACAGAAAGAGAAGTCAATGTAAATCATTTAGCCTGTATGAAACTGTCATTTCTGGTAAACACAATGCACATCAAACTCGAGCTAGGGGTCCATCGTATTTATACACTGGATGCATTTCAGTAGGGACAGCATGAAACAGGCATTTCCTTGAGTGCAGAAGATGGCAGATTTACAGTGCACACAGCTTTTCTCTCAGAACTACTCTCATTCTCAAAAATGCATCTTGAGAGTCACACGCCCAGTAGATTCAGGCAGACAGGTATTCATGCAACAGAACTGTTTCATCATATTAGGTGAATAGAAGAAGAAATCCTGAAATACCCATTCATAGAATTTAGTCAAATGTTATAAATTCTGGAGTGGAATACTGGATGGTCATGAAGCAGATCACGTGAAGAGTCTTTGCTACTTTTGCAATCTTCTGTGCACAGGTGTATGTGCTGGTGTGTATGAATGCATGTGTGTACTGTCATACTAACCTAGAGTACTTGGAGGTTTAGGAGAAAGTATAGCAATGAACTTTAGAAAATAATGGTTCCATATCAGAGCTCCAAGAACTACACAGTAATTTTGAGTAAACACTTACGTGTCAGCATCCACAGAACAGCGTTTCCAGTAATCTCCCATGCTAAACTTTGCAGGTGCTAAAGTAACTTATATAAAATGCTAGAGTATTTGAATGCAACCTACACATATCATCCTATATTTCATATCGTCCTTTGTTTACCCACAGTGCCTAACACAGTAAATGTCCATGTACTTAACTGCTTTCCTCCACTTTATGGGGAGAAATGGGAAAAAGAAACTCTGTGAATGTTCAGGCAAAAATGTTTTTTAAATATAATTATGTCAATCTTCAGGTATGGATACTCAGAACTGACTGTCTTGTCCTTTTTTTTTTTTAGTTCCAGAGATCGAATTCACAACTTCGCGCTTGCCAGGCAGGCGCTTGTGCTGCTGAGCTAAATCCCCAGCCCTCTTTTTTTTTTTTTAAGAGAAAAAAAGACGCAGAAAAGAAAAAGAAAAAGAGACAAACAAACAACAACAAAACCAAGATAATAACAGTATAGGTTTTCAAAATAGGAATTTAACCATGGTTACAATATTGCACATTGTTACCTTCAAAAGGGTTGCTTAGATTACCAGATATAGATGTGCAAAATTGATCTAATCATAGGAATATTAACTGTTGTTTTCCAAGAACTAATACAATTAGTAGTATAGTCATCTTAGCTATCATATATATATATATATATATATATATATATATATATATATATACATATTTATGACTTTTTCCTTTTCCCTTCCTTATTTCCTCCTTTCCCTTCCCCAGTTACATTTCCTCTTTGAGCAGAACTGTCTTATGAAACTCTTGGAATTTCTCCCTGTGCACTCTGACTTTGCATAAAAATCATTGGCTAAAAGTTCTCAAATTCTCTCTCTTCCATTACCACAGTGCTATCTTGAGCACTACTCTTCTAAAAGAGACATAGACTTCATTGAGAAATGGCAAATGGACTGAATGGGCTTGAATTCTGCAAGTGGATGAACCTTGCTCATTCTCTTCAACTCCATGAAGTTGTTCAAAGTTAACTGAGCATTGATACGCCAGTTGTGGTAAGATCAACAAGGAGTTAAGTTTCTGAACCAAAGAGGAAATGTTCACCTTTACTCGAAGGTATAAAACAAATACAGCACTCATTTTTTACCTAAGAGACAGACGATGTGCAGGCGGGGTTAAAACTTGTTATATGCAAGCTGACTTTTATAGAAGTGTGGATTTAATTACTGAGCATCTCTTAAATCTGTGTTTTGTGCTTATAAATACAGACTCCATCATCCATAGTAATAAAAGTATGGCCCATAAAATGTGTATTCAGTATTCACTAAGAGAAAAATCTGAGATTTTCAGATTTGCAAGTTTCTATCTGGAGTCTACAAATTTGCCAAGGATGGTGATACTCTTAAAATATTCCCCAAGTGCCAAGGATTCTCAGCAGCACTGAGCAGACAAGCTGTGATTGTTAAGCACACATTCGAAGAATTCAAAGCAAAACGCTTGACATTTATTTAATTGTGCTACGTTACAAAGGGAAAAGTTACCAAAGTGGAGATTGCATGGATCAGAAGTGGGTGTGCGTGTTGTAGCTGGATCTGAATTGGAACTCATTACCTTTGGAATTCATCAAAGTCTCTTTGTTGAGCCAGCCTTTGAATCATTGACAGATAACATGTTATCTATCTGTGGAATTTCTTCTTGCAGAATTCTAGTAACACGACAGTTCCTCACACTAGAAGCAGGAAATGTCTCTCAAAAGTGGTACTGATTTTTTGTCATCGAATTGAGCCACACTTTTGCCACGTTTTGAGTGTTACTGTACCCCAAAGATAAACTTACAACTATGCACTCAGTTTCATGTGAGCAATTACCTAGTGCTTGGAGTCGAATTTCATTCTCCTCTTGAGATGTAGAAGACACAACCTGTAGTTTCTCAGAACACAGCTTTGTGTTGGAAGTGAGATGATGGCGGAATTACCAGCTGAATTCAGAAGTAATTAGGGCGAACTGTGCTCTGGTATGACTAAGTCCTTACAAAAGGGCACACTTAGAGACAGACATGCCCAGTGGAAGATTGCAGGGAGACGATGAAGACACAGTTGGGGCAGTGTTTCTAAAAGCTAAGAGCTGCTAAAGATAGTCTCCAAACCACCAGAAACTGGGACAAAAGCCACAAACAGATTCTCCCTCACAATATTCAGAAAAAACTAACTTTACCCATGACTTGATTTGGAATTCCTACCTTCCAGAACTACGACATACAGACATTTCAGGCAAGATGTATCTAACTCAAGGAATAGAAATAAATATTTCCACATCAAAGAGGGAGGCTGCTTTGCTATTTGGTGGCAGAACACAGGAATTGCATATTAAGGCTGAATACAAGAAATTCCCCATTAAAAATACGGACTCTTACTGAAATGATGCTTCTCAGAAGGACAGATGGCCAATAAGCACTGGAAAAACGCTTTACATCTTTGGCCATTAGAGAATTGCAATTAAAGCAAGACTGAGATTCCATCTCACTCTAGAAAGAATATCATCAAGCAATCAAATAATAACAAATGCTGGTAAAGCTTTGGCAAAAAGGAACCATTCTACATTGTTGGTGGGAATGTAAACTTGTACAACCACTAGGGAGATCATTATGGAGATCCGCTCCCCCCAAAAAAAACTTAAAATAGAAATTCCATTCTACCCAGCTATTCCCCTTTGGGGTCTCTTCCTGGAAGAGCTAAAGACACCATATTACTGTGATCCATGCATACCTGTGTTTATAGCAGCACAATTTATAATAGCTAAATCTTGGAAGCATCCCCTATGGTAAGAACAGATGAATCGATTTTAAAATGCAGTACTATTCTGCCATATAAAAGAGCAAACTTAAGTCATTTTTAGGAAAATGGTTGCACCTCGAGTCAATAGTGTTGTGTGAAATAACTCAGATGCACAATCTGAAAATATCACTTGGTTTCTCTTGTATGAGAAATTTAAAATATAAATATAGAGCAAATTAAAATACAGATAGTAGAAAAACGGGAGAGAGACCTTTTACACATGGGGAGGGGATCAAGAGATGGAGGTTGATGATCAGGATGGAAAAGAACAGAGATGAAAAAGTAATTAAGATGTGTTATGCACATATCTCAACTCTGCAGGAAAATGTAATCACTATTTACTGCACACATGGACTAATGGAATAGAAAATATTGAAAAAAAAGACATTGCAAAGACAGAAAGCAGAATAGTAGTTATCAAAAGGTAAAAATGGGAGGAGAGAGGGTAGGATTGGGAAAAGTGATCAGTGGATAAATTGTTATTATTAGAAGGATTACATTTCAGGGTCTATTTCTCAGTATGTTAGCTATAACTAACAATATTGTATTGCCTATTTTAAAATAACTACAAAAGTGGTTTTTAATTATCTCCATATAAAGAAACTATAAATGCATGGGATAATGGACACAGAAAACACCTTGATTTTGATTTGGTCATTGTACAGTTTGCATATATATAATGTAACATCATATCCTATCCCATAAACATAGTGAAGTAGTCAACTTTTTTACTGATGGGACACAATAGCCAATACCCACAGTGTAAGGAGGAGAGGTTTATCTATCTAGTTCATGGCTTTAAGGGGGTTCAGTCCATGATTGGCCAGCCAAGGCAGAAGGGTTTGGTGGAGCAAAGATGCTTGATTCATGATGGCCAGGAAGCAGAGGAGGAGGAGAGTACCAGAGAGGAAGGGCTCAGAAACCACATAAAGTACTAAGTTAACCACCTCATGACCCATTGAGACATATCCAGAAGTGTGATTTACCAGTTTCTAGAGTGGATTCCAAAGCCAATAAAGGTGACAAAGGTAAGGTTAAACACTACATATGAACACAAATTATGTGCATATTAAACATTTTTCAGAAAAGAAATTTTTAAAAAATATATTAAACCTACCAAGAGAAATTGAGTTCGATTATATCCAGCACCTGAAAATTAAGCTTACATTTATTTATAAATAGACCCAAGTGCCCAGTTATCAGTCAGTGAAGAAACGACCATGAAAATCTCTAGACGATCATAGCCCATGGTCTACCAGGTTATAATGAAATTTTACTGGACATTTGGGATTTTGTTGCTTCTAGGAAACACAATTTTGTAACATGATGGAGGCAAAGTTTCTCATCGACAAATGTGATTTTTCTCAGAGGGGGGAAAAAGCAGGATAGGAAACAAATTGTGAAGAGGAGGAGTCATCCATCAAAGATGACAGTCCACATTGGGTATCATGAGAATGCCAATGTTCATCCCTTTTCCTGGAGCCTGATGCTATGCCCTTAGCCCAAATTTTCATTGGGTAGCTTCCATGATCAAATGAATCTCCACCAGTCGATCGAATCCAAGCATGAATACTCCACAAAACTTACCTGCAAGCTGTTTAGGCTGGCAGCACCCACAGAGACAAGCCTCCGAACAGATTTCTAAGTATCTGTGTTCTGCAATACCATACTCGGTTCTTGGAAAAAAATCCTTAGGACAAAATGTCTTCTGTGTAGCATTTTGTAATGTGGCAAGATTTTATTCAAGCTCTGAAAATAGAATTCAGCAAGAGTTCGAGCTTCTGTGCTCTGAAAAGTCTGACTTCAGCTGCAATGTGGACAGACCCCTACCTCCCATAGACTAATTTACTCCAAGGATCCACACGGCAAGGAACACAGGCAGGTTCTCTCCTGGGAGACACAAGACTTGTATCCTGGCCATGGGGTTAGCTGGGGGACCCAGACCAACTTTCTCCATCTTTGTACTCATATCCTATTTCCTTCAGTCAAAATCTGGCTCACATTGGGCTCTCGTGAGTTTCCAAGCCTTTCTGGGGTGAACATGGTCTGCATTTTCCCTAAAACACTCCTTGCCCACTTATTTCCATCTTGGTGTTTGTTCTTCAAGGATCTGTCTCATAATCATGGAGTCAAGTCAAATATAGGCACCCTATATACCCATCAACAGTTGTGTGGCGCACACAAAGAGGAGCACTACTTTGCTGTAAAGAAGAATAAACTTGAGTCACTTGTTGGAAAACAGATGCACCATGAGACCATAATGTTAGGTGGCATAAAGCAAATACCCAAGCTTAAATACAACATGTGTTCTCATATGCAAGAAACCCAATGCATAAATTAATTAGAGAGCAAAATAAAAGATACATAATAGGGAAAAAGGAGAAAGATCTTTTGCAAACAGGAAGGGGACCAAGAGAATGACCAAGGGGGAAGAAGCTATAAAGATTAGAGCAGTAAAATTGAGGCTAAAACGTACACAGAAGCAATGCATTGGAGAGCTAGTTCTTTCAAAGGAAAAACAAATAGCAAGCCTTCAGTCAGGCTTACAAAAAAAAAAAAAGGAAGAAATGATCCATACAGTGCCTCACCAATAATCAGAGGAAACTAATTAAGCAAAGTCTGAAACTTCTAATACCTTAAGGCAAAATAAACCTTCCCTCCTTATAAGTTCATTATCCCAGACAGTTTCCTACAGTAAATGAAATCTGACTGAGCCAAATCCACAGTCTTCAAATAATTTCTCTGTCTTTCCAGCTGCAAAGGAAATGTATGTGACACTCTAGGGACTCTTTTTTTCCAGGATGAAAAGTCACTTAGAAAATGGCTGAATATAGAAAAACGTAATTTGAATGGCAGAATAAACACTAAATAAGAGCTAAAAAGAAAACCAGAGCTCGAGCTATAATACAGTAAGACTTATATAGTATTTCCTTTTCTTACATTTTTTTCAGTTCACTCCTAAGCCGTCCCACATACATATATTTAGGTCAAAAACTAGATTCTGTTACTGAGTGATATCTGTGTTGAACTGACATTAAGTTGACCTGGATAGCAGTTTTTAAAATGCTAGATTCAACTCATGGAAGTCTTTATTTAGCTGGCAGCAGGTGTAATACATCGTGGGTATCAGAGATTTTTATCCACAATGCCACTTGCATTATGCATGGATGATGCAGGTGAAAAACACATAAAAATTAGAATTAGAATTCACTGCACCCCAAAGGTAGCCTACTTCTGTGACTCTTGTGTTTACAGTTATATTTATCTAAGCTGCTTCACAGAACTCTAGGCATCAAATTATAACCAATGCAGATAAATAATCTACTTGCTTTGTCTCTGACCCCAAAAGAGAGAATGTGTCCGCAGTTGGTGGGTTAACGGATATGTTCACAAAAATTGTTGATGGCTCTTCATGTTTTATTCACTCAGAGATTTTACCAATCTAACAGATCTATGCTCTAATATAATATTGTCAAAAAAAGGTACTTATGTATTACAGGAAATATTTCTGAAGGTTATCATTGTTTTAGAATAATCTTTATTATAATTTTTAAATATAATCAGTCCAAGCAGAGCTGAATGCATAGGAAGGGCTAAAGGATGTGTATCTATTGTTCAACAGAATGTTTGTAACAAATGTTTTAGATAAAGTAATATCACCTTGCATCTAATGCAAAGGTTAGTAATAATCTGGTATGATTTTTGTGTGTGACTCATTATCTTAAAATAAATAACTGTTATCATCAATTCAGTTGAAATAAAGAAATATAAATGAAGAATATGAATAAAAAATAAATAAGTATATATAAATATAAAAACAAAGAATACATAAAGAATAGAAATAAAACATGTACAAAGACGAACACTTTCTTCACATGTAACTAGTGGCCCAAATCAATGACTGGTTCAGTTGAATTAGCTGCATGAGTCTGGTTTCATGAGATGAAAGCACTTAAGTACCCCAATCGCTCCTCAAGAGAGAAACTCTCTTTGTAAGCCTGATGGAATAAGGGTTTGTGGTGGAGATCTTCCAAGTCAGGAGAAAGCATGGGTGTCCTCTCCCCATGTGTGGGCAGTTTCAATAAAGCAAGGCTGATGATCACTAACCAACAGGTGGCAAAAAAATTTGAGTCTGTCAGTTGTCTAGCTCAAAGAGAATGGCTGCGTGATCTCCATCACCTTCAAGTGCTTTTTGCAGTGGACGTTTGCATAATAGAGCTTGCAGGAAAGAATATAGCTGGATCATCAGTTTTGCTGATCCTTTATGAAATTACGAGAAAAGGACCCAGTTAAGCTGAAATTTGACCTCTGACACAGCAACTGTGAGATAAGAAAAGTATGTTGTTTGAAGACTGAATATTGGGGATAGTAATCCCTCAATACCTGAGGGGGTAGAATTTAGGGACCACCTCTCCATGGATACCATTGTGGCTGTAAGTTCTACGTATGGAAAAGGGCTCTCACCTGATCAAACCAAGGTCAACTAGCACCTTATCTACTGCATTCAACTTAGTCTATACCTATTATTCCACATACTTTAAATCATCGTTTTGGGGTGACTTTTAATTACTTACCACTTCATAAATGCTGTGGAAGGAGTTTACTTCTCTTCACGAGGAACAACACCAAGGGGAAAAACCTGTACGTGTGTAGTGCACCCCCAATATTTTTCACAACATGCTTCCACTGCAATGGCTTGAATTCACAGATGTATTGCTGGAAAACGCAGAACGGAAACTGTGATTTTGTTGCATGACAATTGACAACTGGTATGCTCTTCTCAAACTTTCACCAGTGTACTGTGTCAATAATCGATCATCTGAAATGGCAGGATCATTTATTAAATTTCAAATACTTTCTATCACACAGCACAGTCAGGAGAATGAATATGGTGAATGAAGATCCAATGATACTTGCTATACACAATTCTAACCTCTGATAATTTTATTTTAAAGAGAATAAAAAATGATAAAAATGATACAGAATTTCAAAACAAGATGATAGGAAATTAACAATGCTTATTATTTTTCATATTGTTGTCTTCAGAATAGGTGCTCAGATTACCAGATATAGGCATGCAAAATTTGATGTGCTTCAATTGAACTGTTTCAAAGAATATGAAAATTTCTTGATTTTTACATACTTGTGTCCCCAAAAATGTTAATGAATTACAAAACACTAATAATGCTTATCATAACCTTAATATATAATAGACTACTTGTTAAATGTGTTGCATTGTGTGCTAGCCAAATACAGAGAGCTATCTTTTCAGTCTTTCCTTCGGAATCACAAAGTAAAACTTGATAGCCTCTAATGACTGAGATTGTCCATGCCAAGTTCTTATAAACAATTCTGTTTATGTGTCAAGATGATGTCTTAATAACTGCGTTATCATGGCAATTTCTGTTAGTTCACATAAAGGCCACCGCTCATTTATTTAAAGCAGTTGCCATTATCATATGAGAGAGACAGAGAAAAAAAATCAATGTGTTAACTTCAAAAATCAATAGATTGCTGAGGATTGGGGGTGAGTGTAAAAAGCATATAACCAGAGAGATCTTGGAATAAGAAAAATCTAATATTTAATCTTGTCACACAAGCAAGAGAAGATAGGAAGTTTTGAGTGCATGCATATTTAAGCCAAGTACTTCCAAACTAATATTCTATATTTGGCCTCACTGGCCAAATACACTAGTTAAGGAACATGAACTGATCAGCATGATTAATTCAACTGAGGAAACATAATAACAACAGCAACAAGGATAGTTTAATTACATATTTACATTAATATACTCACATTGTTTCTTGTCATTAAGTATAAAATGTATGAATTTATTTAAACACCTAAAATAGAAGGGCTACCTCTTAAACTAATTAATGGATGGGCAAAATAAGTGAGAGATAAGTAATATCTATCTAAGTGTCCAACCAGCGTTTTTAACTCGACACGTTCATACACATTATCATGGCATAGGGAAAGTCTTAATTATCTTAGTTCTAAATTAGGTAAAAGCATAGCACTTACAACCACCATGACGTTCATCTTACAGGTTAGGTGTTTGAACATGGCTTTGTTGAATCAGAAGCTCATACACATGTAGTGAAGGAACTGGTGGGTTGTGTTAATATCTTGAAATTCAAAAGAGGAAGAAACCAGTGTTAAACTCATCCAGGCTGTTGGCGGAATGAAGAATATTGGGGATGCAAGACTGCAGGCTCTTGCTATCCCTGCCTTGCAGGTAGAGAACACTTTCATATCCAAGGCCATCTTCTTCTACAGGTGCCAAGGGAGTACACCAATATGACCAATAGCTTTTTCAAATTCACCACAAATTTGAAGTAATAATGAGAGAGTCTTACTTTAGTTGAGTATGTACATAGTTGAGCACATACTCCCTCTCTTAAAGACTTCCCCGTGAGAAGTTAGACCCTGCCAAGATAATATCCTTCCATATTTGATGAAAATCAATTGATTAAGGGTTATTAACTACTCCTAAAAACTGTGTAACCTTTTTCATATTCTGTGTTACAGGAGCAAGACCAAGGTCAAGCATAGAGGACATCACATAGGTCCTAATGCCTAAGTGGGAGCTACTCGGTACTCCCTGGAAATATAGTATCTATCACAAGATATTTGAAATCTTTATACCTGATATCTGAGTATATAGAACTTCAAAAAATATCATCAGATACCTATTCATAAAACAAAGACATTTTCTCAAGCAAAAATGACTCCACTTTCACAAAAAGAACAAGAAACGATAACCTTGAACACAAATGGTTAATTAATTTATTTATTTATCTTTTGGTACCAGGAATTGAACTCAGGACCTCATGTTTGCTGGGAAGGTGTTATGCCACTGTGCTATGTCCCTGGCCCTAATGAATTTAAAAAATGAGAAACCCTAAGATTCAGTCTTCAAGATGAATCATGTTTTGTTTTTGTCTTTGTTTTGTTTTTGTTTTTGTTTTTTTATTTTTGTACCAGGGATCAAACTCATGACCTTGCACTTACCAGGCAAGTGCTTGAGCTGCTGAGCTAAATCCCCAGCCCAAACCATGTTGATAAGACTATAAATATCCATTGCAAAATGATAACAACATTATATTAAAGTGTTACACTAAAAAACAAATAGGAATTGACAAATTAAACCACCTTAGTAAGGATTGTGGAGTGGACAAAATGTTTCACTTGTTGGAATACATCAGCGTTATCACATGAAGAGAAAAGAAACATGATACTGAAAAGTTACAAAGTTGATGTGGGAATTAGAAAACCTGCATATTTAAGAGAGAAAGTAGGAAAAGTAAATAGCCTGAGAAAACAACGTACAAAATCACCAGAAACCAGGAATGGAGAGAAAGGAAATGAGATGACTAACAGGTAAGGTGGGAAGTGAGAAATGTAATTTGAGAGAATACAACTATGCCTGATTTTGTCTCTCATCACAGTAAATAGCTTGAAGCGACAGAATTATACAAGGGTACTTCAAAACCCAATGTGTCAGCCAGCTTTTTGGCACCATAACAAATATCCAACATACTGAATGTGTAAAATGTAAAAGTTTAATTTAGCTCACGGTTTCAGAGGGTCCAGTCCATCATTGTCTCCAAGGTAGGAAC
>RJWT010046666.1:0-11421 GCA_004365215.1 Cuniculus paca | reverse complement strand
ACAGAAGCTTTCTTTCTTTCCCCCAATAAATATATTCTGCTCTTAACCTCCGTTGTTCCTAAAATTCACTCTTCGATTTTAGAGAACACGAACTCATACCAGACATAGTGGGTTGGAAGTTTCATTCCCCTGTATCAGTGAGACAGGTCTTACAGCATAGTTTAGGCTGGTTTTAAATTCACTATGGAGCCCAGGCTGGCCTCAAGCTCATAGAAGTCCTCCTGCCTCAGCCTCCTGAGTGTTGGGATTACAGGCATGCACTACCACATCCAGGATGGTCTTCTCTAATTTCTATACTTATCGCAAACACTAATTTGACCATCATGTCAATTGATCCAAACAGAAATCATGTAGAATTGCTTAAAACTGCAAAAAAAAATCCTAACAAAAATATGACTGCAATTATTTGTATTGTAAAAGGCTCTTCTCACTACACAGGTATTTTGAGAACTGTTTCTTTGCACATTTATTTTACCAGTGCTTCCAAAATATAAACAGACTGACCAACAGCTGATTTAATATGTAGAGTTCCAGGAATATTATTATAAAGAGTTACACCTTTTTCACTTGTTTCCAATGCCTTTAAAATATCTCTTTGTAAATTAACACTATTTACTTCATTTAATTTTAGCACCAGTAAAGTGAAACTGTTCAAAAGAAGATAAAAGAAGAAAGAAAACAATAATGGCACCGCTTCTTTTTCATCTGATTTTATCAAGAGCTTTATCTGGTGTTCAGTGATTACAGATATCACCCCTTCCAATTCTATGAAGTTATAATCCCAGAATTATAAGTGGTAAGGGCCAGAGAAATACGTAGAAATTATTCCAAGGTGCAGAAGAATACATGCACAACAGCAATGAGAAGGTGTGTAACAGAAGCTGCCACACTAAGAAATGAGAGAAATCACCAGTATGCAAATGTGGGCCAATCATAAAGGTTTTCTCAGACAGTGCTTACAGATTATGCATATGGTACCATATCCATTTTACACACTCCAAATTTCCTTGTGCTTTCACTCATATGCTCACTCCATTTTTAGAGGAAAACGGAATAAACAAACAGCTAAGAAACATGTAACATGAGATCAAAGGAAAACCCATAACAGATCAAAGGAAAAGCATAAAGAAAGCAATAGTGCTTGGGGTAGGCTGTTACCCCCGGTCTTGGTCTTCATGCTTTAACTCTTAGGAAAAGTTAAACTACTACAAACCAGCAAGATAAATGCTTAACAAAGAGTGGACAGAAAAATTGTTTCAAATGAGATTTTAAATGAGTCATGCTTAGTAACCCAGACGATTTCATTTACTTATCTAACTGAACAATGTATTTTATCCAAGAAACCATTAAGGAGGCATTGCATATGCCTAAAATACACACTGATCAATTTAAAATAAAATTAAAGAGAAAATGATATGGATATAAAACAGGCCATCCTTTTTGCAGAGCTCTAGCTGTACCAAAATTAAGCCTCAAATATACTTTTCTTCTTCCTGAACTGCTGTCTTCCTTTCTTGCAGTGCCAAGAACCCCACACATGATATGCAAGCACGCTACCACTCAGCTGTGCTTTCAGCAAAAGCCCTCAAATTTGAAGATGAAAATGTGATAAAACCCTGGGTCTTTAAGCACAAAGTGGGTAAGCATTAGAAAAGGAAGAAAAAGAAGTGTAAGCAAATGACACAAAACTGGTGGTCTGCTCCATGCTTGAGGCTAGAGAAAATGTCTTGAAAACTATCCTTCACATTTTTCTTAAGACAAGTCCTAATGCAAGTAGATGTGAAGGTAGAAACTGAAATTGTTGTATCTTCTTCTATACATGCTTAGAAAGCAGAAAGGTCTTGAGACTAAATAAACATGCAGCACAGCTGGGTTTATAAGGCAGCCAGATCTTCTGCAATCTCAATACAACTTAAATTCAATGATCTGTGCTGAGTCAGACAATACAGAAATTTAAGTATACAATATATATTGTCTTTAAACACTATTCTGTCAGCCACCATTAAATACCATTCTGCTAGCCTGTAAAACTGATATTTCGTATCTAGGGAGTATACAGTGGGTAGCTCCGGGAAAGAAATCAAGGCTTTACACATGCATTTGAGATTTTGCAAATAAATATTAAGAATCCATTCGACATCAAGAATGCTAACTACATTTCATGACTATCGAACATCTAGCAATTACAGTCACTCCAGAAAAATACAGAAATTGTTAAATTACTTTTAGGCCAAAAGGCTTAAAAGGCTCAAATTCCCCAGTGGCCATCATAGATGATATTTCTTAAAGAATGTCATTTCACAATTAATAAACTTGCACAAGAATCTTCTTTTCTTCTTGGAATAGAATACATGAGAATTCACAAAATGAATCAATATCACTTCTATCCCTGTATAACCAAGAATCAGCTCACAAAACTGAAGCCGTCATTAATAATCTTGGAGGAGGGCGTTGTGGCCTGCCCTGTTCTCTACACTGTTCATCTTCCAATTAATTTCTACTTGAACTCCCTTCCTCCCTCCCATTGGTCAATCAACATGCATTCCTTTCAGTTGCCCCTCCTCCCTCCCCATTACCAGATTTCTTCAGGCCTTTTTGCTCTCATACTGCTCATGGTTTTCTGTTAAAGCTATTCTCTTCCAGGAATTCTACATTTCAGCAGTCTCATTTGATTTTTTCCCCTACTTTGCTCACATTCTCACAATTCCAACATCTGCCAACTTTACTACCTCTGCCAACTTTGCTACCTACACAAGAGGTTTAGGAGTACGTCTCTTTCCTATTTAGTAAAATGGGAAGATAAAACCAGGTCAATGGCCTAGATACAGCTTGTGGTGACATCTTTCCTGGTCCTTGCAGTGTAAAAGAAGAGAGCACACAGTGTTGAGTCTGGGCTTGTAAAGAATGAAGGACAGCACATTATTCTGAAATCATACCTTTTTATCTTTTTAGATTAGCTCTTCATTCTTTTAAGAAATAATGCTGGAAGCAGGAGAGGTGCTTCTCTCTAGTTTTCAAACTTGATGGATAAGTTAGTTTTCCAGGGGAAGGGAAGAGAGACAGGCAGGAGGAAAAAGCAAAGTTCAAGAAAGAATACAACACATGGTAAGGCTGGATAGGGAGCCAGGGGACAAATCATGAAGAGCCCGGCTTTGTTTGCCAGCCAGAGAAGTTAACCTGTAGAATACAAAATGATGAAAACTTCAGCGAAGAAGGGTGATGCGATCCGAATTTTACAAAGACCAAATGAGCAATCATGTGGGAATGATAAATTGTAGAGGATGACACTTAAAGCAGGAAACTAAGAAACTCGTGCAGTAAATGAGAAAAGACGCAGAGGCTTTGTGGAAGGGGGATTTTAAGATAATATTCTGCAGCTTAAAACAGTTAATTTGTATAAAGTGTCTATCATAATATAACATGTAAAAACTCACACGTTAGTAGCTTTCTGTTCACTTTGCTTTCTTTATACCTCAGATAACCATCAAAAGTGTAGTGACATTAATTCATAAATATCTAAGAACTTTAACATTTCATTAAAGTGCCAACTTAAAAAAAAAAACAACTAGGCATAGATTTCGCACTTCAATTCACAGTAACTATCTAAAAACTACTTCATAGAATAACTAAAGTCACTATCAAACTGAGGGAAATTCAAGTCACGTCATCCCCTTCCCAAAAGTTTGTAAAATCTTTAAAGCAAAGCATAAAAGTTATGGGTATAGAGAATGCTCAATTTATACTTGATGATTACAAGATAATTTTTTCTCATAAAATGTCACATGAAGCAAATAAGCCAAAAGAAGTTCAGACTAAACTCCGGCCAAAACTGCTAAAGAGGGTTCCCAGGAATCTGCAAATGTGCTTGACCTCTAATCACACCCTCCAACTCTGGAAACCTTAATTATCAATGTATTAAAGTACCCCATCTCTCTAATCATGGGTATAGCATATAAAGATACAAGTGGGAGGAAATACATTTCTCTACAATAGCGAATGAGAGTGGTAGACTCTACCGCTGCTATTAGTCTGCAGTAAAACAAGAATCACAGCCTTCCGCTAATCATCTTCTGTTGACCAGTATCTTGTCAATCACTAAGAAAAGGAAACCTGTTTCCTGTGAGCAGCAATCACTCATTTCTAATACAGCTTCAAAAATCTAAAAGGACTGAAGAAGATAGAATCAGGAATATCAAAGAGTTTAGGTAACAGCTGTCAGGTATCCCTTCAATAATAGTGAACACAGCTGGTTCAGCATCTGGTGAAACAGCAACCATAACTCTACATATTCAAATCAAAAGAGGTGCATCATTGGAAGGTGACTCGTGCATGCCTCAGAAGGTGAAGTGATAACCACCCTTTAAGGAAAATGTACCCAGAATTGATTTTCCTCCTCCATTTTCCAATATGCATCATCTTACCATGAGTCCCCATTCTCCTGCAATATCTTTGTTAAAGAAGAAATCACTGGCCACTGCAATACTTTACCATCTCCGATATGTCTCTTTCCTATTTAGTAAAATGGGAAGATGAGGCTTTATCAGCTGGGTAATTTTCTTTGGCCATTTCTGTAGCAAATAAATGTATGGCAGATGAAAGGTAGATGAAAGTCAGTTCAGACTGCTAAAAATGATGTACGCGCCATACCCTTGTTACTCACAATGGCCAGAAGCTCCAGGATGCACAACCCATATACAGGGTCCACACAGGTTCCACATGGGTTGTTAGTCACTTTCTCTAACTTCCACACAACTTTAAAGATCTAATAGGTTGACTGAATCATGACTTTTATGCCAAATTAAAAATCATTACTCTACATGGTAGCCAATTAAATTCTATTTTCAGCAAACTAACAACCCATATCTGCCCCGAAAGGACTGTAACCTATGACAGAATGAGGTTCAAGCAGAAAAATACGCTCTTGGGGCTGCTTTAAGATATCCTAACCTCAAAGGAATTGCACATCTCATTTGAAAACAGTAACTTATCAAAGTCCCTGGCAGACTGATATGAGACTGGAATGCTCTCCAGGACACTCTTTGTATTGCTCTGCAAACTCATGAACATGTATCACCACTGTTCTGATTAAGATCCCATTAACAATCAGACCTTCAATGTGATCATCCTCAGCAACCACAAAGGAGGTCAGTCTATTTAAATTAATCTCCTTTACTTGAGAGAGGCAATAAGAAATAAGAATCAGGCAAGTAAATAAGGCATTGGACTAGAAGTTGGTACTGAGGAGCCTGCCATGCAGGGCTTCAAACTTTCTCTGCGTTCTCTAATATGTGAAACCTTGATTGACTCAACTGCAGCTTGATTGTGAAGACACCTAATAAAGATGTGGCCAGGCTAAGTGGAAAAGGGAATCTGAACTAGATTTTGCACTTATTACACACTTTGGTATCTTGGGAATGTCTCTCTATATAGCGATTATTGTGAATAACTCACATAATTTTCCCCATGTACTTTATGAGATTACAAATCTGAATACGCTTTGGGTCATTTTCATCATTATTGGAATGGCACTTCATTATGAATGCTTTTACATTAATTATTAATGAGAAAAGGGTCACTCCATCAAATATATAAGCATCTGACTAATTTGTTCCATGGCTAGCCAGAAGATATTCTTTGGATAAAAGTAGGACTTCAAAATTCAACTATGAAATAAGGCTCAGACTCAGACTTCCATTCAAAATGAAAAATCAAAAGTGCAAAAGTTTCTTTCAAAAGTTTCTTTTAAAAATTTCACTCCAAATGAAAAATGAAAAGTGCAAAATTTCCTTTCTTAACTCCTATAGAACCAAACTGCTGTTATTATCACTGCCTCAGCAAGTTGGCATAACTGGGATGACTAACCATTAAAAAGAAATTTGGTATCATAATAATAAACTAGTTTCCATTTTTTATTAATTCGGTGGTTCAAATAGATCAGATGATATAACAAGTAGGTAAAAATTAAATAGGCAGGTCATTGCTACATGGTATAGAGAGCTTTGCCAAGAGCCAGTTGAGTCACTTATAATCAATGCATAAAAGAATTAATAATATATTATTTCTATAGTGAACTAACTGGTCTCATCATTTTCATGACTTTAAGGCCAAAAACTCAATAAGTCTGTGGACTTCATAGGAACTTGGAAGACTGTTAGGCCAGGTCTCCTGAGTACTATCAAATCTTCACCAGGACCCTACCATATTATTCAGTCCAAACTTAAAACAGTTTCAAACAAAAGAAACCACAGCTTCCTCTCTCACTGCACACTTTTCTTAGACAGTTCTTTTTTTCACATTAAGTAGAAATATGCTCCTTTATAACTGATTCTAGTTTTACTCTTTGATGTCCTACAGAAAAAAAAAATCTTAGCAATCTTTCTCACTGACTAGGCAATACTACAATGTCTCTGCAGTGCAGTCTAACAAAGAGGTCATAAAACTTGAGTTTTCTGTAGCTCAGTAGGATTCTGAGTGCTGCCAGAATCATAAAGAACCACTTTTCAGGCATAGGACACCTCAGGCAACTAAATCCCTAGTGCACCATGAAATCATTCTTCAGGAACCAGGCTGCCTGTTGCTTTGGTCCTCTAAATGACCAAACTGGATAACAGGGAATCTAAAATTAAGGATTTTGTCTTCTCATTGTCTAATTTGCCTGCTAAGGCATAGAAACAACTCTAGCAAAAGAGATAAGAAAGACTAATGGTGTCATTATGATTAGTGAGTTAAACTATAAACAGAGAACACTTGGATAGGCTTCCATTATGACAAGAAGAAAAATTACAAAGGAAGAGGCAGTGATTCTAAGTCCAAATCTGAGATGTCAAAGAAAACAGAAATACAACAATGCTGAAATTGTTTCTGTTGAGATTGCTATTGTGGCCTTGGACAAGTTAGCCGTAAGGGGCGTTGCATGGTATCTGTAACACCAGAAGTCTGGTCCCGCGTACTCTAAAAGGCCCTGACAATTTTGATACTCCATTATCTGAACTGGTGGAAGAAAATTTGATTTAGGCACCCATCCAATCACTTCCTCCAAATACTGTGGTCCTACTCACCATGAAATCTTTTGATTGTTTCATATGTTGGCTCAAAATCACAACCATAAGCTCAGTGTGCTATGAAAGTATAATAAAGACAAACAAAGCATGTGAGAAACCTAATCTGCCATAAAATGGTTCAGCCTCTTTACCAGGATTTTCAAGTCACAAACAACAATTCCTAAACTTCAAAGCAGTAACAGACCTATTCATTCACTCAAATAAAACAAGTGTTTACGGGCTGCAAGGCATTGTGCTGCATGCTGGCGATACAAAAATGAATCAAACATGAGTCCTATCTTCAAAGGAATAAAAGTCTAGTAATGGAGATGAGACAAGTGCCTATAATGTGAAATAGAAGATCGTACCATAAAACAAAATATGGATGAAGTACTATGACAGATCAGCAGGAAAGACTCCTGATACAAAGGATCTAAGGAAGCTGTGTGGAGATGGTCCTGTCTGCTTGAATTCTGAAGAATAGGTAACACTTGTATACAGATGCGGGAAAAGAGCAATCCAAAGCAGGAGGCACAGCAGGAAAAGCAAAAAGAAAAGAAAGCATGAAACAGGTATGGAAAACCACAATCCAATATGGCAAAACTGTGCCATGTTGTTCAGTGGTGCACTGCTGCCAGTTTGGATAGCTCAAATCTTCAGCAGACAGTGCCAACCCATTTAGCACTTTGCGCGCCACCCACTAAGTGTTCCCAGTGACACACACATATAAAATGTCCCACCACATTTTCAAAACCCTCCTCTTAAAAACTACTCTAAAAACATAGTACAAAAAAAGGACATATAAGAAATAGTATGCAAATTTATACTATATCATAACACTTTTAGGAGTCTATTCTTTCTTCTCTAATAAAGGGGAAACATAAGTATAGTAACATAATGAGACATACATTTCAGGAAGATTAATATATAAGCCATATATAGCATTAAATTAGAAAGGAAAACAACTAGACATAAGAAAGCCAGTTCGGAAGCTTTTATGGTGGTAAAGAAAAGGGGTAATTAGGATCTAAACTGCTTATAGGGTATTCTGTTCAACAGCACATTGTCCAAACCAATTTTAAATGACTCCAACAACCATGTACCCCAGCTTTCATGATTTGCTCTAGTATAATATGTCACTACCATTCATGTCAGAGAGAGAACAGATTTCTGTATGTGCTGCAACAATTCCCCCACTTCCACCACTGCAAAGCTGAGCTAAGGGTTTTTGCACAGAGGACTGTACGAGCAAGCATGTATGCAGTACCTCGCCTTATTACATACAGACTAATTAGAAAGCACGTTATTTGTTATGGTATTAGCATAACAAATCAAATTAAAATGACACTTGAGAATAGGTCATTCCAAATGAAAGTCAAGAATATTAATATAAGTCTTTCAATGGAGAAAAAGCCAGCAGTGCTCAGCTAGGTGAGTTGGATATGCAGTAAATGGAAAGCTAAAGACTACTCTTAGGTACTTTCTTATTTAAGGATCCAAAGTGAGCTACTAAATAAGGTGGAGTGGCAATAGTATTAAAGAACTATATAACATTTGAATATCTAATACATTGGGCACTATGGGAGCCCCAGTAAATATTCACATAGACTAAGAATTCAGTAATATCAACATTTTACAGAAAAGGAAAACAGAGCTCAAAGTTAAATGATTGTTCTAAGGTTGGTCATCATTAAGCACAGAAGTAGACTTGAGACCGAGGTCAGTCTGACTATAAACTGTCCTCTTTTCAGAGTGAAAAAAAATCACAAGGCAAGTATTTAAAAGACAATCACAAGGCAAGTATTTAGAAGACATAAGTGGAACTGGCAAGGGGGTAGAGAAACATGGCCAAGCCAGGTCAAGAAACCTTAAGTGAAGAGTAAGGAGGAGAAGGTAAAAGCACATGCAAACTTCTGAAAAAGCTCAACAGAGCCACTAGGATGAGCAAATACAGCCATAAAGAAAGAAGGGTGTCTCATTTTAGGCAGTCTTTAGACCATCTTCCAGGTAAAGGTAGAGGTACACATAAAGGAGAACAAAAACACAGTGACTCTCATGAAACTTCTGAAGGCTTCTCATGAGCCTCATACAGTAAAAACCTTGTATGTTACAGTATAAAAAGATCTGACAACCAAAAAGATCTGATTTTCTTTCAAAAACTGACAAATATATTCTACTTTGCACATCCTTAAAACACTTAACATTCACCCTCATTCAGTAATAGTAGCTATTATTTCCCTACTGCCTACTCCTGACCCTGCCTCTATCCAAGTAAAGGCAACTAGACTTCTTTTACCATCTACCCAAGAAAGAGGAAGGAAGAAAAGCCCCCAAGTCTGCATTACCATGCAAAAAAACAAAAAACCAAACAAAACAAAAACTCATTTCCTCTAACAAACCTGTAATAGTTTTTTTGTTTTTTAAGGTGCTTAGGATCGAACTCATGGTCTCACACATGCTAAGGAAGTGATCTACCACTGCCCTACATCCCTAGCCCCCATATCCTTCCTAATGTACAACTTTAGCTATTCTTCCTGAGAGCTTTTAGTGTTTTTCTCTGCCAATTCTAAGAAGCTATTTTGCACGCAATGTTAAGTTATATCCTTCTAATAACATTACCGCTTTTCCTAAATTCCACCCCTCCTTTACAGAGCAGAGCTTCCTTTACTCTGAACAGTGCGGACAGTGCAGCGAGCAGCTGACCATACAAAGGAGTGCCAACAACTGTGAATTTCCGCTCACAAGCTGGGTCACTGGATAACTTCCTAACCTAACAGTTATAAAACTCATTGTTTGTGAGTGAGAATGAACAGGGCCCTAGTGACTGAAAATCAGAGAAAGTGTGCAGCAGGTGACAGAAGAAATGGATCACAATGTTGTGGGTGACAACAAGAGTAAAGAGGAATGTGATTTCCCTGAACCCACAGATCCCAAAGGGTAAAAGGCCACGATGTTCTTAAAACTAATTGGTCCCTGAGCAGAAATTTCTGCTGAGTTGGAGTTAAATGGGATTGAGTTGGAGCCTGTACAAGCTTTAGACGAGGAATGTGCGTACAAGCCCCGTAACTTCATTCCTGCTGCTGGCCATTACCATTGTCCCTTGAATCTTTGGTTAAAAGAAATGCTTACAGCTTCATACACTGCACTTCAGTCTAAATGGCATGGTAACTAGAACCACGTCCCCCAAAAGGTCCCTCCATAATTATTTTATTTCATCTATACACACGGGCACACCTAATAATTATAGGCCTTTGTGACACGACTCCTGAGTAAGACCTGAAAAGAAGGGAAGAGCCAAATATTTGCTGGGTAATAGCAATATTTTATAAATATATTTGTTTTGTCCAGGAAAAGGCTTACTGCGTGCTCTGGTCTCCGTTATACAAAATGTCACCAAGCACACTCATTTTCTAATTTAAGGCATTATACTATCACATTCCAGTTTCTTAAAACAAACACTGGATCTGAAATGAACCAAGAAAATATAAGTAAACTTTAGTTTCAATGAATAATCAAAGTTGGCACAAAAGTCATGAAAAAACCTAATAGCTCTATTTGTTAGAACAATTTGTTAGAACAAGAGCTACACCACGGATTTAGGGTCAACTTTATTACCCAGACGCCATCAGATTCTATCTTAGAATAGGCAACAGAACAGGAGCCAATGAGAGAAGAACTCTACATTGGTCTTTCAACAAGTAACTTTAAAAGGGAAATTTGGGTTGGGCTGGAATGATATGGGATCCCAATCATTATTCTAAAAAGAGAGATTGTTTTCAAAAAGAATGTTGCTTGTTTCACAGCACTGCAATAAATATCCACTTGTGTCACAGACTTAAGCATTTAGCAAATGAATAGATTGGGATAGGGCAGAGAAGGGAAAATTGAATAAAAATTAAGGCCAGCTATGGAAAAATGATACACTTATGATATAAAATGCTGTAAGTTTAACAGAGACAAGATGTATTCCACAATGTTAAAAAATTCTGCAAGAATGAAATGTATAACCTACGTATATTGCTGCACACCTGTATCCTCAACACTTGGAAAGTTGACACAGAAAGATTGCAAGTTCAAGTCCCACCTGGACAACTTAATGAGACTCAATCTTAAAAAATAAATGTGAAGGCTTTAGGTTCAATCCCTCACACTACACATGCACACCCACATACGCACACATATGGAAAGAAGATATTTGGAAAATAAAATACACAAATATAGAAAATTATATGCTAAAAGCCTTCCAAAAAAGATGCAAGTATTTACCCAATAAAATAACCTTTTGCTTTAAAAGTAATCAAAGGAGATACTTTAAAAATGGAAGTAAAATTGCTTATATTCTTTGACCAACTCTGGTGATATACTTCTTTACAAGAGTTTA
>RJWT010046665.1:0-11416 GCA_004365215.1 Cuniculus paca | reverse complement strand
AATAATAATTGTATTTCTGTATCTGAATAAGAATACTGTAGTTAAATCTAAAATGCACTTTCAAAATGCCACATGTTCAGCGATGGTGCTTTTGAAGGTGAATGGATTACGTGGTGAATGGATCAGTGAATTAGTCCATACATGAGTTCATACTTGAATGCACTGTTAAGAGATAGGGACTGGCTAAACGAAGTGGGTCTCAGGGGTGTGACCTAGAGGGATGTATTCTTATTCCTGGCTCCTCTCTTTTCTCTCTCTGTCTCCTGTCTACTAGGAGTTGAGAAGTTTTCCTCTAGCATGCCTTTCTGCCATTCAATTTCTGTCTTGGACTATGAATTAACATTCCCAAACTGTGAACCAAAATAAAACTATTCTCTCATTTGTGGGTGTTGGGGTTTTTTTCCCCCAAGCACTGAAAACTGAGTAATACAGCGTCATTTCAGGACTTGCTTGCTTTTTGCTTATTTACTTTCAACCAACGGCATTCTAAGAGTCACGCAATCCTTTTTATTTTTTTTATTAGAGATGTGTTTACATTTAAGTGTAACAACAATTAAAAAGGAAAAAGCAATACATACCTGAGTAGTTAGAATAGATGCTGCTATAAAGCTACTGGTCTTAGTCATAATCTAGAGATTATAATTTTTTGGAGGCCTATATTATTCCATAAGCATTTCATATGGGTAAAATTCAAAACTTCTATGACAAAAATTTTACTGTGATACCTCACATTACAGCAAAACAAAAATTCTGTACAGCCAAAGGTACAATTTTGCATTTGTTAAGCTATATAAATGAATTAATGGATAAAATAAACATTCATTGTGCTAAGAATTAAGAGAACAGTATAATTTTTAAAGGAATATGACTCTGGCTCATTCCAATGGGTTTCCTGAAATGAACAGACAGAGAAAGAAGGCTTCCAAGGATTGATCTTCAGAAATGATTGAAATTAAAAGTAGCTTTGTTTATAAATGAAATACATATTTCACTTTCTCCATTAGAATTTTTTACAAAACAAAAGCACAAATAGGTACTATTTAAAGCATTATATAATTCATCTTGTTTGAAAAGCAGTAAAGTTGAATAAATAATATGTCATGTACAATATAAGACTCATTAATACCAATTATTTTGGAATATTCTTCTTGAACTAAATACTATTAGCTTACTTTAGCTTACTTCTCATCATACAAGGATCACTAATTTCAATTGCTTTACCTCCAATTTTTTTTCATAATAATTCAAACTCCCATTTAAAAAAAATTAGTTTATTAGTACATATGTGTAGTACGCAATGTTTACATTCCTTGTAGGGAGTTGGTACATATACATAACATATTATACTTCCTTTTTTCATTTCCTTTCCATTCCCTCTCTCACTCTTCTGTCCATCCCTTGATCCCTTTTGCTATTTTTTTCTTTTTGTACATGTTTGCAGTATATAATGTTTATATTCCTAGTGTAGGTCAGTGCATGTATGAAACATACCTCAATTATTTTATGTGTTTATTACTTGTTTCAGTTGGAAAGAAAATCTACTGCCTGTTACTCCATCACTGGAGAAATACATACCAAAAAGTTGTTTTTTTTAATGTTATGAACATAATATTATTTCAAGGTAAACAAAATAAAGTGCCTTGCTCAAGATCACCCAGTGATTAAGAAAAGGGGATTCAAAACCAAGTCCCAGGTTTGAAACACTATAATCCTGTTTCTTCTTAACTTATCATTAACATTTGCAAGTTAGTATTATAATTTATCAAATTAAAATCTTTGTCTCTAGACTGTGACCTCCTGGGAGGAAAACCATATTGAGTTTCCCATTAAGTCACCCAACACAGTGAAGAACTTTAAGATACCATAATGGAAAATATGTTCCATGTGGGAAAAAACAAAAAGTAAATAAAGTCATCGTGATTATCACACGGGCAAAAGAAGCACAAGAGTCACAGAACTACCAGACAACCTTGTTGAGATACCTGCTCTACTAGGATTTTATTTTGATCCATGTTTGCGCTTACAGGGGCAACTGCTCAGAATAAGAAACTCATAAAGTAAAAAGCACCACACAGGTCCTTTAGACCTTGTTTCTATGCAGTCGAAGAATCCATATTGATGACAAACATCAACTACAACTGAACCAAATGACCAGGCTCATTGCTGGACAGAGAGCCTTTGTCTCACTGTTATATAGCATTGATTCATAAATATCTTCCCTCTAGTATTACCCAGTTGCAGATTTAAGCATTGACTAGTGTTCCTTGTTTTTCATACATGTTATGTTGAATTATATACACTTGGCTTAGTTCTTAGTTACATCATAAATTGGTGATTTACAGTTTTTAAAATATACAAAATATACAAGAAGATTAGATTGCTTGATAAATCTACGTATTAAAATAATGATTCTATTTTAACTCAGTATCATACATAAATTATATTATATTATGCTTAAAGATTTTTCCATGGCCATATACTACAATGAAATGTTTAGTCAATAAAATATAAACACCAAGGCAATATTGCCAGATCATAAAATGTAAGTTCTTTCAAAACATAACTGATTGTTCCATCTCTCCTTAATTACTAATTAAATTCCAGAGAGCTGAGAATAAAAATGTCATCTGTTGTGTTCTGACTACCCTGAACCTACCCTTGTATTTAGTTCTCACCGTAACCGTAGCATATTTAATCTTGTACACAGTCAAAAACAGGAAAATATGCTCTTTAATGATATGAAAGACTCCCACCTAGAGCTTCATCCAAACCCCCAGTGCGGCAATGTCCTGCCTCTCAGGGATGTCTCAAGTAGCTCTTTCCTAAAGAACACACTACCTCTACACTCTTCCTTCTACTCCAGGATTGACTTAGGCTCTTATTTTCTTGCTCCAGCAATTATTGCTTCAAAATATTTCCCTTTCAACGTGGCATCAGGGGAAGCAGGACGACAATGTTGAAAAGGTTTGTTTGTCCACTGATATTTAGTCAGGTTGAAGTATTATCAGGATCCAAATGACACCAACTAACAATGAGTGACGTGATATTAAGATGATTTCAATTATTATGTATCACAAACACATACAAAAAAGCATTACAAGAACTATATGAGAGAAACTGAAATTGAAACAAAAAGGTTTACACTTACTCTTATCCCAAAATATACTGGTCCTCTATTTTTGTTCTATTTGTATGCAATTTCATCAGACTTGCTTAAAAATATATTAACACTGAAAATAACATGTTTTAATAGAAAATGGTTTATTTTCAACAACTGTGCTTTCCTCAATGAAGGAAGTAGAGATCTCAGTCCTGAGGGCAGCAGAGGAATTTCCCTGGACACCCTCCGTGCAATGGTGATTCTTTAGATCTTTTATGGTTTTATATTCTCTAGTTCTGTTTATTTTTTAGATTCCAATCTAATTTTGCTTCATTCTTCAACTGTAATTAATCATTCTTCACATTAAATTCTCCACTTTAGATTACTCTGTAGCTTCTATCTCCTGATTGGATCTTGAGTGATATGCATAATGAAGTGAATTTGATAAATACCAGGTTAAATTGAAATATAAATGTAAAAATACAGAAATATACATAAATGTAGATATGGACACTAATGGAGGCTATCGCAGAAACTCTAAAGTATATTAATATGGGTCATATATTTAAAAGAAGGATTTATTGTATTTTGTGTTTCACAAACTTGTGTTACTATAGACACATATATTCATACATACACCATCACACAGGATTAGTGTTCTTCAGGGCACATATGGTGAAACATATTTTAGAATGCATGGAGTAGTTAAATTCTACCTGATAAGATTCAAGGGCAATGCATATTTATGTGGAATAGCAAATATAGCTTTGCAAATCAATGATTTTTCTTTTTATTCTTTTGATGAAGGAAGGATAATGGTTTTGAATATTTTCTCATCCCTAAGTACCAAAACAAAACAATACCTGATCACAAATAGCCAAGTCTTCCTACAGCAAAGAGAGCAGATATTCTCAGTTTTGAAGGAAAAGAAAATTCCTTAGGGGTGTAGTAGTATCTTGAAAGGTAATGGAAAAAAATTTCCCCTCCTAGAATTTCTATTTCATAATTCCCATTTGATAATGCTTGATTCATAAGGTTTGGGCTTTCCCATAAATATGTATTACATCCATGCAAAGTTGCAGACTTAATTAGGTTTTTGAGTCTGTGCACTTTGAAACAGTATCATTTGGGAAAAGACCTTGCAGAGGCCTCTGCTTTCAGGAAGACATGACTTAAGTAATAAGTGTCAGACCCTATCAGAATCTGGGGCACTGACATACTGCAGGACAGGGCACTGGGGGAAGCTATTATTACCTTTTATGTACATTCACCAAAATGTGGTTAAGGAAATGTAATTATCAATGAGGAGTCTCATTTGTCCAAATTATTCAGGGCTACCAAAGAAATCTGACATGTAAACAATTTAGATAAGGATTCTAAGAATCTAGCCATAACCAAGTGTCTGCAATTTGTCACGCAATGCACTGTTACTGTTAGGTAAGATTCTCTACCATCCTTGAAGTGGTATTTCAGCTACATATACCTTGTAAAGAAAAATGGAAGGCAGTGTCAAAATACTGTGCTTTAACAAAGCAAAACGAGGCCAAAGTGCAATGAGACGTCTTCCTTCCAACTTAAAAGTATGTAGAATGCAGTGCCATTCCTGCGATAAATGTACAGCTACCTCTTTGAAATGGCAAATACAGAAGATCTTCAGGAAGCCTCAGAAAAATAATTTGAGAATCATTAAAACAGTAATTTGGGTTAGAAATAAAAGAGGCAATTCAAACTCTTAAGTGTTTTAAGTCACTATGATGCGACTGATTCCATATTATGGGAAAAAGATACAAATAAAGCATAAGACACAAGTATAGTCTTTATTAACTTGCCTCAATCGGTAGGCCAGAAAAAAAAAATAAGCAGCAGTGTTCAGATTATTCACACAAGGAAATGTAATGATGAAGCTGCAAAAGTACAAAAGGATTTTCAAAAGCTACAGTCCAGGTCATAAATGCACATTAACTTGAGATGTTTTCTTCACAAGCCGGCATTCATCCGAAACAGTGACGCCTGTCTGTAAGACTTTTTTTTTTCTTCCATCTGAGTATTTGCAGGTAAGATGAGAGTCACCTGGGAGCATTTGTCCAGCATGCTTTTCTTTGTGAAATGGAATGACCTGGCACCTGAAACTAAAGATTAATGGACAGAAAAAAGCACAAATTTGCTTCTTTCAGAAAAACATATATTTTCATTCTACTTCAATTTGCATTCACTGAGATTCTTCTCAGTTGCAAACACCAAGTTAAGAACTGAGGATTTCAGTGGAGAGACAATGTCTTTTTCTTTGAGAATCTTATCATTCAGCAGACAAAACAGATGGATAAATGAATAATGGAAATAAAGCTTGATAAGAGTCATGATAGGCACAAGGACAGAGTAGTGCAGTGCAGAATAAGGAAGACGCTGGCCGCGTGCTGGGGTCAGCTCGTAACTGGCTTCTGAAAATAACCATTGTTAAAAATGTAATGAGACCATTTTAGAATAAATCAGATTTAAAGAAAAGGTTATAAATATTTGAAATTCATCACATTCTAAGAATTTTACTACTTTATACCATTATCTGTGCACTTGACATCATCTGGACTATTGTTTCTGTGGGGTGAAGAGGCGAATACAATTGTACACTATTGTACATCTATTACCAAGTGTGTTCACTGGCATCATGCAGGCAGCCTGATATGTACCATGGTGAGAGCATTTATGTCAGAGAATTTTATGCAAGAAGACCAAAACATTTTTCTGTTTTGTTTTTCTACAGACAGCCTGTTGCTAAAGATATATAGCATACCTTTGAGAATATCTGAGGTAGGTCTCTTGTCACTCATGGTCAGTGAAAAGTTTCCTAAGAAGAGAAAGGAAGGATGTGCTAAATTTGTCAGCCAGAGAAGGATCAGGCTGAATACATAAAAATCTAAATGAAAAACATCTTTGAATTTCTTTCTCATCTTACTGCCTCGAAATCTAACCAGAGCCCCCTTGAATTTGGGCATAACAAGGTGACCGACTGTTCCAAGAAAATGTGAGGAAAGTGAAATGAGTCATTTTCAGGTGTAGAGAGGATGTATGATTTGCCATGTTCATTTAATCCTAATGTGGAGACTGAAAGCACCCAGCCTAATCCCCCTAATGATCACAAGTAGCAGTCTTGCCCTAAATCTCCACGTGGATTTGTTACACCCACTGAGCAAGAAATGAATGGTTGGGCTGGTAATGTGGCTCAGAGAAAAATAAAATGCTTTTCTAGCATGTGCGAGATCCTGGGTTCAATCCCTGGTATGTTTGGGGTTAGTCATACTCTAATATGATCAAACCTATCTTAGTTCATACCCCTAACAATCTATCACCAAAACCAGTATGACCCTCACTTCACTTCACTTCCTACCATCAGTCTCAGCACCCTTTAATCTGTCCTTCCTCTGTAGAGAGAACAAGGACCCTCATTTTAAACAGTCTTCTGCTTAAACCTTGTAAAAATATTTCCATTAAATCCCACATAAATCTGAACAATTTAGAATGGCATATTCAAAAAGGTTTTGTTGACTTGACCTCTAATATTTGTGTTCCAATCGTGCTCAGTTACTGAGTCTCCCAAGGAGGTCCCAGGCATCAGAACCCTCTGACCTCACACTCAGCATGGACTTCCACCCCACCACACAGTGCTGGGAACCAGCTAGACGCAGGTCCTGCTCCATGCTAGGTCTGTGCTCTACCACTGCACCGTATGCCCAGCACCTCCTTTTAACAAGCTTGAGCTCTTCTATCAAGTTCCAATTACCATGCCCCTTCATAAATGAAACTAAGCAAAATCTATAACTTCTTCCCTTCTCTGTTTTCAATGGCAGCTTATTCACATTTTCTGGCCAGTAATGATCCTATGACACTACAAGAAATTCTGCAAATTTCTATATGTGTAGACTTAGATTTCCGGAATCTATTTTTTTGTATCCCTAAAGGTTGACAGATACTGCTCATTAAAACTTGCACTCGATGTAGATGAATAATCTTTGATTTGCTAAACATTTCAGCCAGAACAGAAATTTCCCTTTAGTTCTCTTGACTCAGATTTTAATTAAGATTGTATCTTATACTTCTGCCAGAGTTGTAAAAGAACAGTCTGATCATTTGCTCCAATCCTTTCACTTGGTGGACAGAAACTGGACTACAGACATTGACTGCTCTGCAGTGAATCAAAACCCGAGATCTTCTCACCCACTTCCTGTGTCATTTATGAAACTCGAGTGCTGTGTTGCACAAAAAATGTTCTAATATGCACAAATCAAAACTTCACACTCACTGTTCATGCCAAACTGTGCCTGAGGAACACTATCATTCTTTTCTAGCATTTTCCAGTTTATTTTCATAGGCTATGTTGACATATATTGGTTTTACCTTATGTATTCTTTCTAATTTTTGTTGATTTGCCAGAAAATATCTTCAAGTGTAATCCAAGGAAAAGGTAAATTTCAGGATTTCTGGAGACCAGAAAAAAATCATCCAGTGCAATTTTCCATTTGATTTTATTTGAAGGCCCACTCTTTGGTGTGGCCATTGTCCTCTTCTTCTTCAAGGGCCAGGAGCATGCTCTGCCTAGATCAAGTTAGTTGGTATATTAATCTGTAGTCATCTTTATGAGATATGGACATATATGATATGTCACTAAATAAGAATGGAGGAATGGAGAAGTTTGGAGAATATAAAAATACTGTCACAATGTGACTATTGGATAACATGATTAAGAGATAAAGATACCTTGATTCAGATTTGATTAAAATCAGAGTGAAGTCATGGTCCACTCATTTTAGTGAGAAACCATTCAGAAGTAAGAAACTACTGAATCACTTACTTTGACAACGCAAGATTGCTAGAGAGGGAAGGAAAGGTAAAAATACGTATCACAAAATTTAAGTTGAATCTACTCTACTTAAACTTTCTAAACTGAGAAAAGAGTTTTCTCATGATAGTTAAAGGTATGTTTCAACAGTTACTTTCCAAGGTTGTTGATGTGTAGTACTGAAACTGTGCATTTTTGTTATAGGAAGATACACTACAATTCATGTTTGTCATAAAGAAGTGGATTAATTCATTTTAAATTATACATTGTGTTCATCGTAAGGATCAGTTCTGTTACCACTTGATAATTATCTTATCATCTTGTTCATCTTCACTTGACTAATATCTAGATAGGTAAAAAGTTAAAGCTTGCAGTCCTTCTAATACTTTACCACTTTCATTCTTAAAATAATTTAGGCAGAAATATCTGCATAACACTTGAAAATGACTTCTTTAGTAGTTATTTGGAACATTTATGTGGAAAAAATTGCTTACAAAAGATACGTGACAGCTTATAATTATTTTGAGAAAATTTTAATGACATAAAAAACTATTATTTTCATGAAATAAATATATTATATATGCATAGAAAACTTCTTTTGCTACTCAGACCACTATGGTATTGTGAGAAAATTTTATTTTGTTAAAATATAGTTGCATTCAAAAATATTTTCCTGGTTATCTGGAATAACTTTTTTGAGTAAATCCTTTATGTCATGGCCAATTTTCTATTTCTCTCTTTAAAATCTAACTGCCATTAAGCAAAAGAAAGAAAAATAAATTTAAAAAATGCTCACACAAAAGGATCAAATGGTTGGTTCACAACAAATATGGTATTTACAAGGAGACAGGACTTTCTAATTTGCTTTCACGCTCATTCAATCATTAAAGCATTTAGTTTCAATATCTGTACAAGTGCTTAATCAAAAGTATTTCAGAATTATAAAAGACACTGCATATACTTGAGTAACTACAACCAAGCACATTTTCAAATACTCAAAGATGGATGGATGGATGAATGACTAGCTAGCTAGCTAGATAGATAGATCGATAGATAAATAGATAATAGGGCAATCAGCTATCCATAGTCATAGATTTCAGATTCCACAACTACAGACTCAATTAATCTTAAATGGAAAATATTTGGGATAAAATGCCTGTTTACTGTTTCCTAACATGTACAATATTTTTTTCTTTTCATATTCCTTAATGCAGTATAAAAATTATTTCTATAACAACTATTTTCATAGCATTTCTAGTGTATTATAATAATAATAACGGTTTTTTCTCTTGTTTTTTATCGATACAAGTGTGCAGGACTTAATACTTCCATTCCTTGTGTGGAATTGGAGCATTCACACAACACATGTTGATTTCTTTTCTCATCTGCCTTCCCTGCCCTCCGTCTGCCTCCCTCAATCTCTTGATCCCCTCCCCATTTGAGAAAGACCTATCTCCCTACTTCCTATTGTCTTATTTTGCTCTTTATTTATAATTTGGTTCCTCATACAAGAGAAAACATATAATATTTAAGCTTGTGTGTCTGATTCATTTTACTTAACACTTTGATCTCAAGGTGCATCCATTTTCCTACACATGCCTCAAGTTCTATTTATGGCACAGGTACAGAGATGACTTAAAATATATAAAAGGATTTGTAGGTTACACAATTACTGCACCACTTTATAAAAGGTCCTTAAATATCCACAGATTTAGGTATCCATGGGGATACGCAAATCAACCTTCGTGGGGTTGATGATGAGTATAAATACCATCATACACACACACATTTGCAACACAAATACCATGATGCTTTTCAATAATGAAATATTCACATAAATGCATACAAAGCAAATATAGAGGTACATTATACTACAGAAAAGTCATGATTGAGGTAGCTGAAACTAAACATTTTCATATGCTCTCTTTTCCTTCCTTTCAGTGCTCATCATTCCCTTCCTCTCTTCCTTTCTCTTTCTCCCCTCTTTTTATTTATTATTTCCTTCTTCTGTTCCCTATTCCCTTCATCTTCCCCACCTCCCTTATATTTCTATCCAGTTTTCCTTCTCTTTCTCAAAAAGTAGTTAATAATATCACTTAGGAACTAGTATTCATAGAAAATTCAATGATAAACAAAGAAAAGCAAAACTCTTGTAAAATTTGTTTGTACAAGATACAAATATGTGGAAAAGTGAAAATCACAGGACTGTAGATCAGATAAATCATATTTAAAGAATCATGTCATCATTTATATGCTTTTCAGAAATTCTTTAATTTCACTGGCTTCCATTTTTCTCCAAAGAAAAATTGTAACAATTTTTAATTTTATCATATAGCTTGAGAATTAAATAAAATAGCAAATGCAAAGATCTTAGTAGAGAATTTTGCATACATTAGATGCTCAAAGATGCTACATTTCTACTCTTCCCACACACATGTAAATATCAAGTTTGTGGTGAAACCTGAGGTTTAATGTTTCAGGTTTACAGGCAGCCAAGGAAATAAAATATGCCAAGAACTTTACAAAGATCGAAAGCAAATATTTTACTGAGAAATAGTATTCAATAGATACTGGCTGAAAAATATGTTATCTATTACCAAAAAAAGAGGGAGACAGAAAAATTAAGAGATGGTGACCAGGAAACTCATGAGAATGCCAATAATATAAATGCCAGTACACGGATTAAAAGGTAATGTTGCATTCTTTCATGTCCACACAAGTAGCGTCATTTTTTAACGCTGATGTGCACCACATCCAATCTCAATTTTATTTTTTCTGTTTTTATGTAGGAGAAATTGTAACTCACTGGGATAAGATCTCAGGCAAGCAGACCTCCAGGCATGGTGGGAAATAGGAATTGAATTGGCACATGAAGGGAAGGAGGATCTGGAAGGGGAAGTACAATAAGTCTTGCTCAGTACTCAAAGAGAGTGGTGGAAAAAAACAAAATGGACATTCTCATGGGGAAATGACCTGACCTCTAGGAACACACTCCCTATTCTAGAAATCCAAGGTATAGCTTACTTTTGTCTCATCAACCAAGAAATCCTTCACTACTGGAATGAACTAGATCAGTGGTGGTGAACCTGTGGCACACGTGCTCACGTGGGCCCACAGATCTCTCTGTTGACATGTAAGCCCATTTGCCTAAGCATCCACCCCACCAGCCAAGCACCACATATTCAGGTGATCTGCAGCATTGGGACTTTGCAATTAATAAGTGGGTTTTGGATTGGAGTTTGGGCGTTTGGTCCCTAAAGGGTTCACCATCACTGAATTAGATGATTCTAAATGAGATTTGAAAACAGTATAATCCAGCATTATCTGGCTTTAAAACTCATCACTGATGGCTACAGAATTCTAAACACTCTGACCGAACCAAGACTGTCACCCAATAAATTAAGCATTAAGTAGAAGTCTTACGAAAACCACAAAGCAAAGATATGTGCAAATTTAGGTTAGAGGTACAACACTATCGAAACACA
>RJWT010046664.1:0-11432 GCA_004365215.1 Cuniculus paca | reverse complement strand
GATAAATATGGAGAAAAGGTTCTGAAGTCCAATGGTGTTTTATTCTTTGATTTGATTGGTTTAAGTCCCTTTCCTACAATTTGATTGCAATATGTGAGAAGATAGGAGCAGCTCTTTTGAAAAATGGGACATTGCGGTAGCCATTGCTGGTTTCTTGTTGTCCGACTTGAAGGCCTGTAATGCTCTTATTTTATCTGGTTTTATATTACTTTGTTTTGTTTGAGTTTATAGTCTGTAAATGTATGAACAACCATTTTGAAGAAAGCAAGAGACACTAGGGTAACCATTGTTAGTCTGTTGTTATGTTTTTAAAACCTATATAGCTTTCAGTGTTCTGTTCTGAAATGCTATATTATTTTGACTCTATTCTGTTTTCTTTTGCTTTGTTTTGTTCTGTTTTGTTCTATTCTCTTTAAAATAAAAAAAATAAAAATAATAAAAATAATTACTGTTCATCCAACTTCAAGGAAGGTTTGTTTTACTTCAGTTTAGGTTTCATATATTATCTCAGGATTTTCTAAAGCATATTGAATTGAGGAATATTTAAATTTTTCTCTTCTTTTTAAACAAAAAGATATCAACTTACACATGGATACACACATATGATGTGGAATTATCTAAACAATTCTAGTATATTATAAAATTAATTTAACCTCTTTTCTTCCACTCCACATGCCATTTTGCACAACTCCACACATATAAGTTGACTTGAGAAAATTATCATTTACAAAAGGTCTCAGAATATACAAATCAACTTATAGCCTTGGAGAATTACTAAATTAAGCCACAACAGTAAGTACAACATGCTTGATTAATAATTGCCATACTATAAGGAATTGTAATGAACAAATATGTAATATATAAATGTTGGTTTTCTCATTAAAAAAGCAGGTATGATATATAACAAAACTAATCTGGTAAAGTTGCTGCTAAGATTGGCAATTTTCCTAAATTTCTAAAATTCCTTCACCCAAACATCATTCATAAAATGGAGATTGCACCCTTCTTAGGGCAGGCAGAAACTGCTGAGGCCAGTACTGCCCTCACCAGGTTCCTAGTCAAGCTAGAAGAAGCAAGCTGAGATGACAAGGATCCACCCACAACTAGCACCATGTTCGTAACTAAAGGTGTCACTATCTCTCTGAGTTGTCAAACAGTGGCTCATAATTTGGGGAAGAGGAGAGAAAGTTCTGAGAAAAGAGAGTTTAAAGGCTTTCTCAACAGGAAATGACTTTATTTGAAACGGAGCGAGGAGAACTTCAAGCCTCAGGGCATTCTCAAAAAAAAAAGTTTGGCATCAAGCAATTAAAAAAAGACACCTCTATGAAAGAAACAGTGTGAGCGATATGCCAGGTGGTTTCCCAGAGAATAGGGAGAGAGAGCACTCCACTCCTTCTGGACAAACCTCACCAAGTACTCTGAAAAACTATTCCATCACCAGGGCCTGCAGTGTTACCCAAAACAAAAAAGCAGAAAGTCATTTGTCATCTGTTAGTGGAACCACATGGCTTTGTGTGATGCCAAACTAGGCAGATACCTTACAAAAGACTGCATGAATTCTGAAGGAACATAAATTCAAAGCACAACATCCTGACCTTGGACTCCCAAGTTTTACTTCCTTCTTACATGCTAAGTACATTTATTCCATCAATAATTGCAAAAGTCTTACCTCAATCCAGCATCTATTCAAAAGTGTAAATGAAAGTGAGTCAGTCAGGGACCCACTATAGTGGGACCAAAGACTGAGGCGACAACAGCAACAACAACAAACAACAATGACCAGCAGCAAACCCTGTGCATGTAGCATGCTGCTTCTTTACTCTAGTATTCTCTACAACAAACCCATCACAAGACTTTAAAAACCACAAAAGCAGAACGATTGCATGAGACAAGAAATTGTCACCAAAGAGAAACCGAACAAACTCTTAGGCTTCACTTGTTCTTAGTGCTGTTAGTCATCTTAAAAATCACTAATTTTGGAGTCCTTGCAACTGTGCCTGTATTATTAGCTTCCTACTAGTTTGCAGTCAGATAACAGCTCCGACATGTGGGTTATTGTAACTGTTGCATAGGTGGCTCTGCAGAGACTTGAATGCCACTTTTGCTGAAAACATTAACTTTCCTTTGAAGCCTGGAGAATTCTGAGGGTTGGCTAAAGTGCATCTCTGACTACATATCATATATATCCTCTTTGCTGCCTTAGCATGTAGATGTGTTAATCATTTAAAATGCATTGTCTAAGACTACAAGACAGGTTTAACTTGGTCTATTTTCCATTGGAGCTGCGTGTGTTTTTTTCCTCTCATACCTTATCTGTGCCCCTCTTCTTCTGCTTCTTTAGCAGCTGCAACAGTCCAAGGAGCTAAAGTCCTTCAACCATAATGCAAGGGCCAGACCTCCAAAGCTGAAATGCTTTGTCCAAAATGATGGTGCAAGCTACATGAAAATTCAACAACTTCTAGGATAGTTGACTACAATCACCCAGCAGTCCAACTCTATTATAAGAAGAAACATCTTTTGGAACCATATCTCTGACCATTGTAAATTTCTAGTTTAACCCACCCCAGAAAATAAAAAAAAACCTGCCATCTTTTTTGTTCTGATGGCAGCTTGGTGTCCCCCTCAACCAATGCTGAATTCCAGTTTCCCTTAGCTGAAGTTTCCATTTGGCTGAAGACACACCCCTACACACTAAATTTTCCTGTATAGGAGTGTTTATGCTTGCAATATTTTGCCCAGTCTCTTTTCTACCATCTCCAGACTAAAAGATCTTGTTGTCCAGTATCATAAAGTCCAGAGACTTCTGTAAATAATATTTGTATGAGAATCAAATATGTCTTTCATCCTGTGGCAAATGTCCCTTCAGCATTTTTTAAATGCAGTAGTGGAACATAAGATAGACATTTCTTATCCAAAAGGGAAAAATGGGCAAGAAGAGAGGGATAACATTTCCCAAGTAAGTTCAAAACTCCCCCACAAAAAAGGAAATATTAAATCTTCAGTCTTCAGAATTATCCTGGACTCCATATTTCACCTCCCACATTAGGTTGGGAGTTGGGTCTCTAATACTCAGAGTCAGCCCACTTTGATGCTTCAATAGCCGTAGGCCATACAGCATCTCTCAGGAGTTGGAATCAGGTTCTTGCAGCTCTCCTAGCTACAGTCACACTTTAATGGCTCATAGTTCTGTAGTCTTAGAGGCAGCTCTGTTCACAAGGTTAGTGTGGGTTCTGCAGTGCACAGCCTCACTCACTTGCTAATGTCCAAAGCATTCCCTGAAATATAGGTGGAAGTAGTCATACCGTCATAGCTCCTCAACTCTTTGCCAATGGATACCCCCAAGATTTACTATTTGTGCATTCCAGTGTGGAGGTCTGAGCCACAGTTTGGCCTACTTGAGCTATAACCCTGGCAAGTGAGGAGAGCTACATTAGAATGCATGGAGCAGAGACTCAAGGGAGGTACTGGGCAGTGAGCCCCAAGCTTTCTGGGTGCCCTGGGAAGTTCCATTTATATTCTACTATCAAGGTCCTGCCACTCTGGTCTTATCATAGGAGTGATCACCTTGAAGATTTATGAAATGCTTTCAGGGTCATTCTTCTTTTGTCTTGATGACTAGCATTTCTTGTCTATGGTAATCTCCTTATCAAGTATTTGCTTGACTGCATCTTTGATATTCTCTTAACCATGTTTTTTTAATAATCAGGTTGATATTTTTCCAAAATTTTTAAGTATTGCTTCCCTTTTGATTATAGATTCCATCTTTAATTCATTTCTTTCTTCTCACATTTTATTATAAGCAGTCAAAAGAAGCCCTAGCACACCATGAGTACATTGCTTAATGATACCTTCCACTAGATATCCTTTTGTATGACTCTTAATTCTGTCTCCCCCAAAATACTAGGACTAAACACACTTGAGCCAAGTTCTTTGCCACTGTATAACATGGATGGCCATTCCTCTAGTCTCTCATACCCTGTTCCTCATTTCTGTCAAACATTTCAGGATTGCTTTTACGGTTGACTTTTCTGCCAACATTCTTGTCGTGGCCATTTAAGTAATCACTCAAAAAAAATTACTTTCTCTGCATCAGTCTTCTTATTCTGAGGACTCATCAGAATTGCTCTTAATGCTCCATTAATACAATTTAGACTTTTCATAGCATTTTTACAGTACATCAAAAAATATTTAACATAAGATTACCATATAACCTAGCAATTGCACTTCTAAACAGATGTGAAAAAGAAATGAAAAAATAGTCCCTTTAAATTTGTGCATGAACAGTCATAGTAACAGCTATAGACTGAACTGTGTTCTTCTCTAAAAGAAACTTTATATGTTGAATCCCTAACTATCAGGAATCCTGCCAGAAGTCCAGATTGTCTGTCTTAAGGGTATGGCAAGAAAAATAAAAAACAGAGTCAAATTTAGTAATGCATGAATGGCTGGGAAGTCAGTGTCGCCTGATGGGTCCTCCTCCCACACTCCAAAAGAGCCACTATTTATTAGGTGTACACAGCAATAGATAGGGCTAGCAAAAATTTACAATTCAAAAGATGACTCAGACTCAAAATGGCATAGATGATCATGTGTTAAGAAAGAGCTTGTCCTGGAGTATAATACTGGGATGACTCAAGAGGGCGTAGATGATCTTAGACTAAAAGGAATCAATGGGAAATCTCAAATGGGTGGTATTGATAATCCCAAAACTCCATTTTATCCCATAAGGAAGTATGTAAAATTAGCCATTGTGAATGTGTGGCCTCCAACACTCACCTACCTCCTATGTCAATATATTTTTACTTATGACCTTAAGGGAGGTAGCTAAGGCTGAAAAAAAAATATAAACATGGAGTCCTTATTCACTAGGGCTGAGGACTTTACATGATATATGAAGAGGAAAGGAGAGTTCATTCTTTTTGTCTTTTTCTCTGTCTGTCTCTGTCTGCCTGTCTCTCTCTGTCTCTATCTCTCCATCTCTCTGTCTGTCTCTGTCTCTGTCTCTGTCTCTGTCTCTCTCTCTCCTCCACTATGGAAAAAGAAGGTTATATATAGGGGCTAGGGATTTGGCTCAGTGGCCTAAGCACTTGCCTGGCAAGCACAAGGTCATGAGTTTGATCCATGGTGCTGCAAAAGAAAAAAAAAAGTTAGAAAGAGGGTTATATATTATGCAGGTAAAAGTATTCACCAGAAACTGAGTCACTGCAGTGATATTGGACATCCCAGCATCTAGTACTGAGAAACAACTTTGTTGTTTAAACCATCCAGTGTGTAGTATTTTGCTATAGAAACCCAAAGAGTTTAAAACAGCAGCATTACTCATGATATCCAAACTGTGAAAACAACTCTGATATCTGTTATTTAATAAATGGGATAATGATATATTGTTTATTCACATAATAGAATGTCATTAAAAAATAAAACATGAATTACTGATACACACTGGAATAACATGGATGAATCTTGGAAACACGCTGAGTGGAAGCAGTCAGCCATAAAACACCATAGACCATAGCACTGCACTCATATGAAATGTTCAGATTATGCACTTTACAGTGCAAATAAGATTAACGAACTGTGGTAATTGTCATACAACTCTGTGACTATATTAAAATCATTCGGTTTTATACTTTAAAGTATAAAATGTACGTTTTGTCCAAATGCATTTGTCCAAATACATCAATAACATTGCTTAATAATAATTTTATTAAAGTAGTTCTGCATAACTCAATTCCAAGTAAAATTATTTGGACTCTGAATCCAATCACACTTAAAGATAATTTTTCAGTGTTGGGTATTGAACCCAGGGCCTTGCACATTCTAGGAAAGTGCTCTACCACTGAGCTACATCCTCGAACTTTGAGTCATAGTCTTGTCCATATGTTTTCTGTGTTTAATAAAGCTCAACATGAGAATAAGAAATGTCACTTTCTAATCAAACTCATTTATACTTTTGTTTTTTACATTTTATTTCTTTAAGAGTAGCTTCTGTGTACAATTTATTTAAAATAAATGTGTCCATTTAAGTGTATACTTTGAAGTTTTATAGGTGTGAATGTGTGTATTTCTCTCTGTGCATACTATAGTCAAGACATTGAACTTTTTCTTTGACTCAAATTGCTTCCCCCTGTGTCTCTTCATTCCTACCAATTGTTCCTGGTAACTGCCAATCTGCTTTCTGTTGCTGCAGACTGGAAGAAATATGAATGGCAAACAAACATCTGAAGATATATTTAACATCATGAGCTATCAGGGAAAGACAAATTGAAACAATAAGATATCTTTACATATTTAGTGTAGTAGGTTGCAAGCATGCATAGGGAGACTTATCACAGGTTTTGCCTGAATGACTGCAGAACTATTGGACACATACACTGTTGGTGAAAACCAAAAATAGTATACCACTTTTGAAGAGAATTCAGGAGTCTCTAGTACAGTTAAACACATAACTAACAATTGAACTACAACTTCTACTTGTGTTTTACTGAAAATACATGAAAAAAATATGACTGCAAAAACACATAAACATAAATTTGTTCAACGTTTATTTTTGTATCTGTGCCAAGGTGCCTTAATTATTTTAGTTTTAGAATATGTTTTAACTTTTAGTAAGGCAAGTTCTGCTCATTATTGCTTCGTAGAATTCCTACATATGAAAGTTACATATTTTCCCCAAATCTCAATATTATTGTGTGAGTCACCAAAAACTTTCCATAATTAATAAGAACTGTAATATACATAATGTTAAATCTTAATGAGAGCTGAGACCTTTCCATGTACTCAACCAGTTTTGATGTTCAAAAGTTGAGATTTTGTGATTTGTATGCAAGTTTCTTAAATCATTTTAAAAACACTTGTATAACAGAGTACTCCTTAAGGGAAATGAGTAAACAATAAGAATATTAATAAGAATTTCAAGTGGGAAAATAGAGAAGAGGTCTGACTTTCACAATATATTCTTGATGTGAATTTTGACCTATCACAGATTGTGGCACACTGACATAGCCGATATATTTGCACACACTGGAAGTGTGTTTGGGGAAGATATCTCGTGAGGCAGGTTAAGGTGCCATCAAATGTTGACCCAGGTGTCAGTCACTCAATATTATAGTTTAGGCTTAGCAGAGAATTGTATTGTTCTGGGAAAGGCCTTTGACTTCTCTCAATCTCACTTGTCTCACCTGTAAAATATAAGGTTGGTTTCAGTCATTTCTAATTTTTCTACTAGCTACCATGTCCTATAATTCAGCTAATTATTTTTTCTCACTTTCTATAATTTTTTAAAAAGATTCAATTTATGTTACCTATCTTGAGTTACTATATTTTAAATTCAAAAATATTAATATTACTGTTTCTTGGCCATTTGGCTAAGATCAAGTGTAAATTGAAAAATATAAATACATTTATGGTATATAGTGAGATGTTTTGAAGCATGTACTATATAAACTAGGAAGTGATTGAATGTAGTTAACATACCCATCACCTCGCACACGCTAATCTCAATTTTTAAATTTAAAGCTCATTATTATTTACCAGACTCAGTAAGCTGTCTAAAAGATATCTAAAATTTATTTTTCCTGTCTAAAATTTGGTACCTTTTGACCAATGTCTCCCATTTCTCACTGTCCCCCAATTTTTATCCTCTAACCTCCAAAAGCCACCACTATTTTGGATTCCACATGTAAGGAAATCAAGCAGTTTTTCTTTTTCTGCACTTGACTCATTTCATTTAACATAAAATCCCCAAGGTTTACGCTTGTGTTTGTAATTAATAAAACTATCCCATTTTTAAAGGTTGAAAAGTATACTACTTTGTGTATATAAATCAAAATATATGGTGAATGTTTAAATAAAAAAGTATTACAGTATCAATGATAAAAGAAAAAAGTGTGTTTAAACACACACATTTTTATTATCTATTTATCCATTGATGGGATTCTAAATTGGCTACTTTGGACATGCAGGCTTCATATTTTGGCTATTATGAACAATGGTGCAATACACAATATACTAATTTCATTTTTGTATATAACTAGAAGTAGAATAGCTGGATCCTTCGCCACTTCAATTCTAATATTTTGAAAAAAAATCTCCATATTTTTTTCTATAATTGACTGTACTAATTTACATTGCCACTATCTATCCTTCTTTCCACATCCTTTCTAATACTTTAAACCTTTTATGTTTTGTAATAGCAGTCTTACTATGTATGAGATGATATCTCATTGTGATTTTGATTTACATTTCTTTGGTTATTAGTGAGGTGGAAATCTCTTTATATACTTTGTGACTATTTGTATGTTGTTTTCTGAGAAATAGCTGTTGATTTCTGGCCAGAAAAAAAAAATAGAAGACATTGAAATTGAAAAGAAAGATATTAAATTGTCTGTTAGTGGATTGCATGAACTGATATAATGAAAATCCTGGGGACTACCCCAAAAAGTTGCTAGAATTAATAAGTGAATCAGTAAATTTCAGAATACAAAAATCAATGCACAAAACACAACAGCATTTCTTTACACTAACAATAAACTAGCCAAAATAAAATGAGAAAAAAATTCCATTTACAATAGCATCAAAAATATTTAGGCATAGATTTAACCTAGAAGATGAAAGATGTATCCACTAACAACTATGAAAGATTGATGAAAGATATTAAAAATTATTCTATGTTCATGGGTTAGAAAAAAAACAGTACTGTCAAAGTAGCTCTTTGTAGTACCCAAAACAATCTGTAATTCAATGTAATCTCTACCAAAAGTCCAATGATATTTTTCAAAAAAATAGAAAAAAATTTCTAAAGTTCATTTGAACTACAAAAGATGCAGACTATCTATCCAAAGCAACTTTGAGCCAAAAGAACAAAGCAGAAGGCATGAAAATTTGTTTTCAAAAAGTTCAAAAAGAGAGATAAAGGGAGACCCTGCTCTCCGGTAACCAGCTCAGAGGGAAGGCAGAGGCAGGTCCTGCTCAGCACGCATTCCAGCAGACAAAGGGAGGCCCTGCTCACTGGTAACCAGCTCAGAGGGAAGGCAGAGCCAAGTCCTGCTCCGTGCACATTCCAACAGACAAAGGGAGATGCTATTCACCAGCAACCAGTTCAGAGGGAAGGCAGAGGCAGGCCCTGCTCCACATGCATTCCAGCAGGCATTGGGATGCTTCTGACCCAGGTAACCAGCAAGGGATGGGGAAAACAGAAGTGGGCCCTGCACAAGAGCACCCAGGGGCCACCATTGGATGCCCATAGCCAGCACTGGCCAGGAAAACCAAACAGTCATGCTACAGAGAAATTGTAGCCAACATGGGAGGTTCCCAAAACCCCACAACCCACTTCTTTGCAAGAACACAGGAAAATGTCAAGACAAAGAAACAAAAGGTAGTCCCTGGACTCCAACCCAAGCAGAGTAAGTCCAGGAGATGAAAACGTGGAAGAGATTGGGAGTCACACACCTGAAGTTTCTGCAGTGATGGCAACTGAGTAAAGAGACAACTCCATGAGGCTATAAAAGATTAGAACAGGTAAAAGAAGAAATGAAAAACATAATAAAAGAATTGCTAAGCTTCTCTAAAGAAGACATAGATAAAAAAATAGAGCAGCAAAGGAAAATGAGGGAAACCATGAATGAACAATATAAGAGAGATTTTGAATGCATGAAACAGATTCAAAGAGATATCCAGGAAATTAAAATCTCCATTGAAAGCTGGCAAAAGCTCTTGAAAGAAACTGAAAATAAACTTTCAGACCTTGAAGACAGGTGTACAACTTGTGATTTGGAAAGGAAAGACCTCTTAAAAATAATGAGGAACCAGGAAATAACAATTCAATGACTGCAAGGTGATGCAAAGCAAAATAATTTACGAGTGATAGGTATCAGTGAAGAAGCAGGGGTCAACACAGAAGACATTAAAATTCTATTTACAGAAGTAGTAGCAGAAAACTTCCCAAACATGGGAGAAAGACCTGCTAGTCAGATAAGTGAGGCATATAGAACTCCAGCTAGCCATAACCAATGTAAATCTACACCCAGACATATAATAATCAAGATCCCAGAAATTCAACACAAGAACAAAATATTAAAAGCTGTTAGAGAAAAGAAGCAGATCACCTATTAAGGAAAACCCATCAGAATCACAACAGACTTCTCACCACAAACCATCAAGTCAAGAAGAGTTTGGAGTGAAATATTTCAAGTCCTGAAAGAAAACGACTTCCAACTCAGATTGATGTACCCTGCAAAACTATCTTTCAAAATTAATGGAGAAACAAGATACTTCCATGACCAAAAACAACTGAAGGAGTTCATACTGCCAAACCAATCCTTCAAAGAATACTGAAAGACATTTTAGAAAGAGATAATACAGACCATGTTTCCAGGAACAGCTGCAGAGGGGGATCACCAAGAAGGACAGACAATACAATGGACAGAAAATGTACACAGCCAATGGCAGGAAAATATCATGGCAGAGATGAGCCTGTGCATGTTGGCCATAACCATTAATGTAGATGGCTTCAAATCACCAATAAAAAGAAACACAGATAGAATGAATCAGGAAATAAGATCCATCAATATGCTTTATCCAATGAACACATTTAACTCAAAAGGAAATTCATAGATTAAAAGTCAAAAGAGAGAAAACAATGCTCTATGTGACAGGGAACCAGAAAAAAACAGTAGGGGTAACCTGCCCATCTGCTGCAGAATGGAAAGGAAAGCTATGACATTTCTATGCAATGGAAAGCTACTCAGCTATAAAGAAAGATAACCTTGAGACTCTTGTAGGTAAATGGATACAACTTGAAAGCATGCTCATGGGTGAACAGGTTCAGAGTCACATGGGTGAACATTGTATTGTCTCCTTAGTATAGGAAACTGGTTATAGGAAACTTAGTATAGGAAATTAGTGGGATCCAAAATACAAAATAGAGGTTGTGAAGGTGAAAGGGGAGGAGATGTCTACAGGGAGAAGGCAATGGCCATTGTTAATCTATTATTCTGTTTTGAAGCCCTGTATTGTTCTCATGATTCTGTTTAGCTTGGTTTTATTGTTTAGTTATGTTTGATTTTATTATATTTGATGTCATAGACGGTTATTGCAAAAATAGCAAAATGTATTAGAGCAGCCTTTATTGATTTCCTATTACCTTGTTCCAAAGCCTTTTTTGCTTTACTTGTTTTCTTTTGATTGATTTTATTCTATTTTGCTTTGTTTGATTTTGTTATGTGTGATGGTCTAAGCAGCTACTTTGAAGATAAGATGCATCATGGTAGCCTCTGTTGTATTCCTACAGTCTTGTTTGAAGTCCCGTATTGCTTTTATTGTTTTCTTTTGGCTGGTTTTATTCTATTCTGTTTTATTTGATTGTATTATACCTTGAAGATAACAAGAGGCATTATGGTGGCCATTTTTGATTTCCTTTCATCTTGTTTTGA
>RJWT010046663.1:0-11427 GCA_004365215.1 Cuniculus paca | reverse complement strand
ATATACTTGAGAATGCAGCTTACAGAGTGACTGGGATCCAGCACACAAGCTCGCAGGGAAAGGCATTATTCCAAATTATAAGAAGAAATGGATCAAAAGCTCAAGAGCACCTGAAAAGGCATCAGAGAAACCCCAAATGATATGGGAGGAAAATGTCCAGGAAGGCCTCCAGGTATGAGAGGCATTCATGCTGAGACAGAAGGTAGAGGTGAGAAGAAGGCCTTCTGCATGCTGGGAGTCATGCGTGAAGTCGCTGAGGCAGGGCAGACCTCAGCGTGCGCAGCAAGAGTGGTGAGGCAGCTGCTGCACACATGGTGCGGGAGGGTGCAGGCCCCTTGGAGGTGCTGGCCTGCAGGGCTGGGCCAACATGGCTGACCCAGAGCTGGACAAAGTCCTTTTTCCTTGCACTCATGGGGCACTCTCAGAGACAACTGGCCACAGTGATCCACTCGTTAGAGGGGTAAGTACCTTCTCTGGAATGGAAAAACAAACAAGAAGGAGTGAACATGTGAAAATGGGATGAGCCGGGAGCAGAAAATGTAATGAAGGCAGACACGGCTGAAAAAAAAAGGTAGAAAAGAGTTTGGCAATTCTTCAAAAAACTAACCATGCCAGGAATTCTGCTTCTAGGCATGTTCCCAAAACACCTGAACCCAGACACGCCAGCTAACACCTGCACATACACACTACCAACAGTATTATTCACTGCAGCCAAAGGTGTGCACAACCCAACGTCCCTCAGAGGATGAGCGGAGTTGTCTGTGTGGTCAGCATCAAAAGGCAAGAGGCACTGACACATGCCACCACCTGGGTAAACCTCGAAAACACTACGCTGAGTGACAGAAGCCAGTCCAAGACCACATACTGTTGAGATGCACAGAGCAGGCAAACCTTCTACAGAGACAGCGTGCAGACGGGAGATGACCAGGGTCTGGAAACAGGGAATGGAAGTAACTGCTTCCTGGGCATGAGAGTGTCTTTTAGGGTGGATGAAAATCTTTTGAAGGGAAACAGAAGTGGTTTGGGCTACATTTTGAATGTATTAAACTCCACTGTGTTGTTCACTTTGTAACGGTTAGTTGTTGTCCTGTGAACTTCATATGATTTTTTTTGTAAATGAAAGAGAGAAAAGTGAAGGGAAGAAATATGCAGCAGGTAGAGGATCATGGCACAGTGACCGGATAGTAGGTCAGGTGTTCGCAGCTGGACAGATTCGCTCTCAGGCCAGGCGAACTCCATCTCTGTGGTTTCTTGTGCTCTTTGACCTTGGCTTTTCCCGAATTAAAGTCTTCACAGCCCAGTAAGTTTCCACAGAAAGAGAAGAAAGCCTGAAAGAGGAGAAGTAAGAGGACCCTTTTGCTAACAGCACCCTGATCCCAGAGGTCATGTGGGTGCTTGGCACTGGCATTCAGAGCTATTGTCCCTCGGGGTCCTGTAGGGCACATAGAAAAGTTGTCTTTGAAGCTCTCCATCTGAGCCCAAGGCTGGGTGCTTGAGAGCAAACGAGAGGATAATCTTTCATGATGATCTCCTTCAAGGAGGAACAAGCCCTGGAAAACCTTAATAAACTCCTGCACCAGGTCCTGTGTGAGCCTACTACTGCAGGTCTGGCTGGGGACATTCTGCTCTGCCTGATCTGGAAAGCACTGGTCTCTTAATCTGTTTCAGCTGCAAAGAAGTGACAGGGGTCAAGGACAAATGACATTTAATCACGTTTGATAGGGAGGATGACAGTATTCCCTGCAGAGGAGGAATAAGTACTGTTCCTTTCTGTTCCAGAAAGCAGCTTATCAGCAGCACTTTCCTACATGCTAAGGAAAAGGACAGCCATGCGGGCTGCACCCAAGTCTGAGCAAGGACTAAACCCAGTCCCTTCCCCTCAGTGGCAACAGGCCCTGTGCCACGCCCCCCGGCAGGCCTGAAAAGCACCGGATGCTTTCTCCTACTTGAAATAATTGTCTTTGACAGTAAGCGCCATTTGCTCCAAACACCTGACCCAAACTTGTGCAAAAGAGGGAGTGTGATGCACTAATCCTGGAAACGGTGCACTCACTTGGCAGAGCCCTTGCTGGTTTACATAAATTAGCCTGCAATTAGCAATTACACTGTTGATCCAAAATAAGGTCAGGCAGGATGCAACCCCAGGAAAAACAATGGTCTGGACGTGAAGGTCCAGATAGGACTATTATGGAGAATTATGGCGATGATTAATCAGCTTGCCTCTTTCTGGCTATGGCCATTCTCACATAAAATCTTTATGCTAACACAGCTACTTCCTGGTAATAAGTTACCTTAAGAGAAACGTAATTAGTTGTAGGATTCATTAGCTGCAGCCACTGTACCAAAGACACAGCATCTTCCTGGCTGGTTTAGAGCTTGTTAATGGGCAATAATGATGCATTTGTATCTCTGCGGAATGACAGCGAAGGACGTGGGGTTAATCTGAGGTCCTGTCATGTCTGTCCTTCTACTTAGCAGAGTGAACAACTGAAAGATGAATTCATGATGCTAAAAGAAAGGCACAGGGCCCTGATACTCCAGTGCCCAAGACTGCTAACTCGTGGGCCCACAGTATGACTAAACATCGCTGCTTCAATTAAGTCTTCCAAAGGCAAGAACAGGCAAAGTGACAGTGAATCCTGGACAGGGCTGTCTACCCTTTGGTTCTTCTCTACTTTAAGAAAACTTTTTAATTGGTACTTCCAGAAGCTTCTGTCAGCGCAGAACAGGAACTTTGTCATACGAATGAAGGAATAAGGATTTTCACTTCCAGGAGCTTCCCGATGTTATTTCCAGAATGAGCAGCTCTCCGTGACGTGAGGATGATCCCTTCCTGCAGATGCTGGCATGGGCTCAGCAGTTCCACCCAGGAAAGCCCAAGCTGATTCCCTCTCCTCCCTGCAAGTGCAGCTCTGGAAGCCACCACCCACTGCCTGCTGTTAGAAACACCCACACCTTGCCCCTCGGGATCACAGCTCCAAAGGATGAGGAGTGCAGGGAACCACCTTCCTGATCAGCCTTTGCCCACAGTTCCCTGTCAAATGCCCTCAAGTAACCAGGACACTTCTTCACATGCCCTCCAGTAACAAGAGGAAGTCACTAACCCAGGACACAGAATGGCAATGGGGACTGTTTGCTCATTTATTCCAAATATTCTTGGTCAAGCAAGGAACAGTGGAGATTTGCTTCAAATATTCTTGGTGAATGAAGGCTCCACTAGAATGAAGAAAATGAGTATGGGGGTCAGCAGAGTCAAGAGGCAGAAGTGCAGAGGACATGTGAGCAGCTAGCCCTCTACTCTGCCTTCACAAAACAGCGGGTGGGAGGCCTGGCTCTGAGCTGGTGCATTCTGAGTGTGTCTCTGGTTATGTTTCTCTTCCTCCAAGGGAAATCACACCTGCAAGTTGGAGCTCTTCATTCAACACTAATGAGAGGGCTGAGGGCTCGTCTCACACTCACACGTCTCTGCTCTTCTATAAACTATGCTCCTCTCCTTGGTCATTTATTCCCCACCCTGGCATAAATGCTGGCTACAGTTACTTTAAAACAATGCCACTTTGAAAAGGGAAAAAGACAAACGACATGAAGATAGATCTAGGAAAATACTGGAGAGGCTTAAAATGTAAACTACATAGGAAACTGGTAAAGTCTTTCTTCTTCAATTTATGGATGACAGGCTTGTTTCTTTGCTCTTCCCCGGGGAGACTACTCTTTATGCAATGTAATACAGTTTTAGGGGCAGGGGGAAGAAAAATTTTATTTTTAAAATGAAGAATTTTAAGAAGGAACTAGCTTTTTATCAGGGAGTTAATGCCCTGTAAGCTAATGTTTTATAAGAATAAATATTAAACGCTATGATAGACCACTTGGAAATCAGTGATACTGTTTCACTCAATCTTTTTTGTAGGAGATACTATTTGTTAATATTAATATGAAAGATCTGAATATTGATATTATAATAGGAAAATGAGTATTTGTATTGAAAAGATAAAATATTTGCCCCTTTAAACAAAGTTCGTATTTATAACCATATCACAAAACATGTACTTTAAAACAGGTTTTAGTTATAGCCGGTAAGTTTTCATAATAAAGAAGACTAAATTTTGCATAAATAAGTGATATAAACTTTTAGATGACACAGTGTAGTATTTTACACTAATCATTCATATTTAAGATGAAATCATTTTCTCTTACTTTTCCTTGTTTATGGAAACAACATATTTGGGATGGAATGATTCTCTATTACTTTTCCTTAGAATGCAAATTCTAGGAAAAATTTTGCACATTTATAGTCATTTTGGGGGGAAGAAAGGTCTTTTGAAAGAATTGAAAAATAAAGCTTTTTCGTGCTTTGCTTAATAGAAAAGATAAGGAAATGTAAACTCCCGCAGACAAATTTCAAAGGACACACGATATAAACCATAAATCAGTTAAAAGTACAAGCTTTTTTTATGTGTAAAGAAAAAATGTGTTAGTAAAAGCTGTGGTTGTCCATTGGTAAATGAATGGATACAGGAAATGTGGTATTTACACACAACGGAGGACTCGGGCACCGAAAAGAGGATAAACTTGAGTCATCTGTAGGAAAATGAATGCACTTGAGACTCATTAAGTGAAATACACCAGACACATGAGTTTAAAAAACCACTCAGTTTCTCTTATATGACAAAGTCAAAGTGTAAATAAGTTACAAAGCAAAATCAAAGATAAATAGGAAACAGGAAGATAAAACTTTTGCAAATGAGGAGAGGACCAAGAGATGGAGGGAGGAAGAAGGTGGGGAGGGATAAAAAAGACTTAGGTGTGTTATGTACCTGTGCTAACTCCCCATGATGACTGTAATTATTTGTACTGCAAATATGTGCTAGTAAAATAGAAAAAGAGCAAGGCCTTCTGAGGCGTTAACTAAGGAACGCGCATGCTCAGTTGTCCAGTCCGGGGCAGACTGATGTGGACCTAGGTGCGTCTGGCTGTCTGGTGGTCTGGCTGTCTTCGCTAATGACAGCATGCAGGGCTTTTAGTTGCAGACTCCATGGACAGGATCTCTGCTCTCCTGCATGGCTGCAGCGCCTTCCACAGGACCCAGCACATCCTGATTACAGAGTGGCATCCTATGAACTTAGTCTATAAAGAATGAAAGCGCTGGGGAAAGCTTTGACTTCTTTGTCACCCATGAGAACACGCCAGTCCGATAACTGATTGATTGTCGGAGTGTCACTGCCTGACGGCCCCTGCCATCCATCGCCGTGTCTGTCTTCACGCTAAGGCTTCATTTCTTTCATCTGCTCCCAGCCAGTGACCGCGCTCAGCAGCAGTGATCAGGAAAGTCGTTCCTGCAAGACCCGGGCTCCCTTAAAGGACGGCCAGGCTCAGGAGCTCTCTGAATTCTGTTAGAATCCAGCACAGCCCACTGCCTGCCCACTCGCCCTCCTTCCTTCCTTCTGTTTCCTCTCTTCTTCCACTCAGGGTTAGACCTGGGTCATAGTTTGATGGCTCTCCCAGTTCTTCAGGCTTCCTACCACGATTTTCCTGTTATGTGCTGTCCCTAAGTAAATACCTTGCACGAACTGCCCATTCTGTGTTGGCGTCGACTTCTCAGAGGATCTGAACTGCGCTGGGGGGCTTTCCTCAGTGTAAGTGAACGTGTGTGCACGGGACCCCTTGTCTGCGTGTAACGTGGTGGTGAGGGAGGAACCAGCCAGGGACCAGGCAACCTTCCACCACTTGCCAGCTCTGTAACACGGGTGGCCACTTTTAATCTGACCGTCCACTGTGGAATCTTCTGACTTCCTGCCTCACTGGGTTTTTGGAACAGTTGCACTTGACATATTACAGAAACGACATCAGAACAGGTTTAAGAAGGTGCGAAGTCAAAGCTCCTTCCTTCCTAATGGTTACACAGCTTCTCTGGGTCCAATGTTTTGAAAGACTGAAAACCAGGCCCTGGGGCCGATACTCAATGGGGATGCTTCCGTGGGGACATCTAACTTGCCATCCTGACTTAAACAGTGTTTGAGATCGGCTGGCAAAACCCCTCATTATGCTTTGCCCTTTCTTTCTCCACCCACGAAGGACCTCTAAGCCAAGGAGTCCCTTTGCAGCCATGGAAACCAAGGTTGAGTTAGCTCTGGAACAACAGATGAGGTGGGGCAGAGTTGGAGGCAAATGTTGGAGTCAAATCAAAGCACAGGGCTTTAAACTATGCACAAGAGCCGAGTCATTAACTGGCCTGTATAGGTCTATCACCCACATGGGGAATTCCTGGAGTTCTCTGGGTGACTCTCAGAGGAAAACGATGGAAACATCGGCCTATGTGTGGAACACTCTTGATGCTCTATTTTTATATCTACTTCCACTTGGAAATACAAAATGAATGCTAACATTAGCTTTTCTCAGGGAATAATTCTTCTTTATATTACATAATAAATCAAATATACTTTATATTAGTCAATATGATCTTGTTCTGAGAATGTTTTAGTTTATTCAAAAGTGAGAATGATGAAAGTCAACTCTTGCTGTATTAGTACATGCTGAATTGTATCATCCTGAAATTCATACACTGAAGTCCTAACCTGGAGTCTGAGGAAGTGACTGTTTTTGAAGGAAAGGTCTTTACACAGGAAATCCAAGTGGAATGAGGATTTCAGCTGTGACTCTAATCTGATCCCACCCACCTGTATCCTTATGAGAAAACGAAACTTTGGACACCCATGCTTGGAGAGACCTTAAGAAGAAGCCAAGAGAAGGCAGAAATCTGTAAGCTGAACAGAGGGCCTTGGAGACTCACCCCATGGGGACCTGCACCCAGATGGCAGCTTGCACAGGGGAGGAGGTCCCTGTGGTTCAGCCACACAGCCCACGGTCCTTTTCAAGGGCAGCTGAACAAATGGATGCAAGTGTAAGCATGCCTCCTCCTGACTGGGCTGGGCTCCTGGGCTGGAAGGTTCGGAGCACCCAGGGGTGCATAGAGCCTGGCAGCCAGAGGGCTGCTGAGACGGGCAGAGACTGCTCTGACAGATGAAGCTCTAAGGCCCCTATCTCCTGCTTCCACTGAATGCTCTCCTTGCCTTAGAAGGAGACCTTCACTATTGCGTCGTGCCTCAGGACAACCATGTCTCTCTCCACTCACCACAGCCACAAACTCCTTCCCCTTCCTCAGAGCCTGGGTAAGAGCTGGGCCTGGGGCTGCACACCTGGCAAACAAGCACTCTGGGAAGTAGAGGTCAGGGGGTCCAAAGTCTGAGCCCAGCTCTGGCAACTTAGCAACTTAGCAAGACCCCATGTCAAAATGAAAAATAAAAACTAAGAAGGGCTGGGGATGTGGCTCAGGATAAAGGTCCTAGATTTGATCCTAGTGTCACACAAACGAACAAACAAAGAGATCCCGATGCAAAACGCTCCATGTGGCTGGCAGATACCCTTCACCTGGTGGAGACTTGGGTTAGCTGGTCCAGAGTGCATCATTAGAAACTTTAAAACTACTTCCCAAAACGACTGCCTTTTCAACAGATGAGTAACACTGGCTGCTGGGTGACCTTAATGTAAAAATAGCAATCTTGCCTCTGCTTACCTGGGGCTAATAGAGAGTAAACCGGATAAAATAAATGCCCTTGGAACTCTCCAGTCAGAGTGCGATTATCATTAGCATTACTTTGTGATGGGGTTTTCGTAAGGTCACCCTGGAATTAGTGGTAGTGTGGGACCAAGCGCCCATTCATTATATGGGTTACAATGACTAATTGAGGGTCTGAGTTTAATTACACTCAGAAGCACGGCACAGCGCAGCTTCTCTGACGGGCTTAATAACATTAATAACATTCCTGTGTACACAAAGATGGATAGAAAAAATTAGGGCTGTATATTGTTGTCCTTTGGGACAAGATGCTGAAGGGGGAACTGAATACTAAAAATAAATAAATGATTCCGCAGGACTGGGAAATGAGCTGTGGGAGTGAGCAAGGCCAGCCTTCTGCACTCGCGTCAGCTGGAGATAAAGTCCTAGTACCCATGACTAAACGCGACTGTGCCATACGGGAATGTAGATTGGAGCTGTGTTATTGAGTGAGCTGTTGGATTAAAAGGAAGCAAAGGATGCTTGGCAAGGTTTTCTCTGTCGTTCACTCTGAAATGATGACAATACTCATGACAGGGATCTTTAGGATATTGATTTGTGATATTTTAAATGGGAAATGCAGTCATGTTTCACAGTAAACACAGAAAGCATTCATGGTGCAGAAAGTTGCGGGAGCAGACTTCCAGAAAATATACTTCTCTCATGTCACACTCCCTGTGTGAGACCCTGCAAGGGCTCTTGGCTGCCCCGGCGTTAGATAAATCCAACCCACAATGAGCAGCCGGCTCAGAGTCAGGAGGGAAAGTGAATGCATGCTCAGAAGGGACTGTGGGGAAAGCATCACTTCTTGATGGCTTCTGGTCTAGAGGTAGGACTTGACCGACCCTCCCCTGGCAGAGGCAACTATACTGGGGGTTGTGGAGCTCAATTCTGCCACAGGTAATGTTTGCACCTGAGCTGTCCAGGGAGAGGCCTCACGCAGACAAAAACGGGTCCTTGTCTGGACTGGCTGTCCTCTCTGTGGCACTGTTTGGGTACAGACAACTTCTCTGAGTTATTTACTTATTTTTTTTCTCCCTGTGCTGCATCCTCAGATGGCTTCTGGCTTTGCAGATCCTTTCCTGTTACTGACTGGGGTGACTGTTTTCATTTTCTGGGGCTGTCAGAACCAAGAATCACAAAATTTGTGTCTTCATTAACAGAAATGTATCCTGTCACGGTGGAGAAGCCCAGAACTACGAGATAAAGGCATCGGCAACATCACACTGCCTGGGAAGGTGCTAAGAAGGATCTGTTCTCCCTTTCTTGGTGGTTTGCAGCAATCCTGGACTTTCCTGGGCTTGCTGCTGCATTCCTCCAATCTGTTCCTGTCTTCTTATGTTCTTCCTCCCTGTGTAACTTTTAGATGTGCAAGTTCTCTCGTAAAGACACCACTCCTCGGCATTAGGATCCTCCCTATCCAGCGTGACCTGGTCTCCACTAATTCTATTTTTTCTTTTTTTTTGAATATACAGATTTTATTAAGCTCTAATTATTATTATTATTATTTTTTGTACTGGGAATTGAACTCAGGACCTTGTGCTTGCCAGGCAGGGGGTTGTGCCGCTGAGCTATATCCTTGGCCCTCTAATTATTTCTTATGTAAATCCAATTCTTCAAATTTGTCTCTAAGTTCTTGAAGGCAGTTACCATATTTAACTTTCTGCTATGTACAATATATTTTAGCATGTTAATGGGAACATGTAGAAATTCTGTTAATATCATCATTCAAATGTTGCACATTTAAAAACAAAAGTGCTAAAACCAAAACATAAGTGCTTTCACTGATCAATAAAACATAATTAATTAGTTGAGTTCAGCTCAGTTTGAAGCTTAGAAAAATACTTTGATTTGCTTTATTTAACATTCATTTTTAAAACAATGAAAATCAGTTGGATAAGGTCTAGGTTTAAAATTTTTTCAAGTTGTGTAAAACTGTAAAAATTTTCCTATTTTATGAATTAGTGAAAGTTTGAGATTGTTACAAAAGTTCTTCTGCTCTCTTGTATCTTGGCTTTTTTAGAGAAGAGAGATTGTGTTATTATAAGTTTCACTTGAGCTATGAGATCGCTCACTTATTTCATACACTTCACTAATTCTATCTCTAAACGCTATTATTTCCAAATAAGGTTGCATTCCAAGGTTGTAAGTGGACATGAGTGAGGGGTGGGTATTTCGTCAACTGGCCACATGGACCTCAGCGGCAAGCAGTCTCAGACAGACCCAGTCTGCCCTTGCCACTCAGGGTTACAGGCCTCAGCCATCAGTTCACATCTTCACTTGCAGGTGATGATTACACCAGCCAAGGGTGAAGAGGAGTATTTGATTATCCTGATTGCACAACAAAACAATCACCAGCACACAACTGAGTCTACTTCAAGGTCTAAACAGCCCAACTCAGGAAGTCATTTACTTGAAGCACTCCTTCATTAGAAAATGCAGAAGAAAAAGTGAGTGAAATAGCCGCGCTCGGTTTATGTTCTAAGCCGTTTGAACCATTTGCCACATTTTTTGAACCATATTTTAAACTGGCTTTTATGAAACATTGAAGCTTGGATGTAGCAGAACTGGAGCAAAAGAAACAAGAAGCAAAGGGGAAGAAAGGAAGGAGGGCAGGAGAGTGTTTGGGATGAGGAGGGGGTGTTGAGAGGAGTCCTCCCCTGTCCTGTGTCCCGATCACTTCCAGCTCTGACTTCTGCTATATTATACCACAACCCAGCCACCATTATCTCCATCCTCCAGCAAAATTTAAGAGATATTTTCCCCATTTCTATCCTTTTTTTCTTTTTCAGTGAGCAACAGACACTTCAGGAACAAGTAGATCTGCTTGAGGAAAATTCCATTTCCTGCCCCCCCAATGAATTTTCAGTGGAAGAGAACTAAGGGTATTCACTTTTCATTTTATATTTCACAGGTGCTTATATTTTTGCTATCTCAATATGCCACGACTCTTCCCACAAAGACCTTCCCCACCTTGTGAGGGGAAGCAGCCCCTCTCCCTGGGGTGCGTCTGGTGAAGATCGCTCCTTCCTGAATCAGGGTGGGGTGTGGACAATATCCACGCCAGCAGAAGGCATGGGGAACGGGACAGACTCTGTTAAGAGTACGAAGTTGTCTAAAGCTAGGATTTGCCAGCGTTTGGCTTACTAAAGTGCAAGCTTATCTTCCTTACTTAGATTCCTCTTTGAGGAGCTTTCGGACATTTAAAAGCCGTATAAATTGTATTCTTAAAATTCATATTTTTCCTTCCTGAAAATTAAGAAGGTGATATCCTTTAGGTTAGTCTTTGCTTAAATTCTTAACCTTAGCTTCTTGTCCTGAAATGACATAAGCAAGTTCAATTGTGCTAGGAAAGAAAACCAAGAGTAATGCTTTTCAATAATAATCTAAAATTACTTTTACCTGCCATATGATGTTTCTACTGGACGGTAAGCTGCATGGGTTCAGGAAACACTATCCAAGGAAAAGAATGTTACTGTATTTTATTTTCTTTATATATTCCTGAAACTATAGTTATAGAAACTAGCTCAAAATATCAACTCATTTTAAAATCATCAAAGAATGGAAAAGCTAAGTCAACATGATTGGGTAGAATGCTCCTTTCAATACAGTCTGATATTTTTAAAAAATGGTATCCATAATCCTAGTTATCTAAATGAAGATTTAAGATGATGCTAAGTGCCTATTCGCTATGTCATACTTAAATCTTGTCTTAGTCCATTTTCTGTTGTTGTAACAAAATGCCTGATTCTGGACTATAAAGAGAACACTGTTATCTGGGTCAGAGTTTTGGAGGCTGATGGTCTGTGATTGGA